>CATKWJ010001121.1:0-32689 GCA_949825065.1 Odontocerum albicorne
ATATATATATATATATATATATATATATATATATATATTATATATATATATATATATATATATATATATATATATATATATATATATATAATATATATATATATATATATATATATATATATATATATATATATATATATATATATATATATATTATATATATATATATATATATATATATATATATATATATATATATATATATATATATATATATATATATATATATATATATATATATATATATATATATATATATATATATATATATAATATATATATATATATATATATATATATATATATATATATATATATATATATATATATATATATATATATATATATATATATATATATATATATATATATATATATATATATATATATATAATATATATATATATATATATATATATATATATATATATATATATATATATATATATATATATATATATATATATATATATATATATATATATATATATATATATATATATATATATATATATATATATATATATATATATATATATATATATATATATATATATATATATATATATATATATATATATATATATATATATATATATATATATATATATATATATATATATATATATATATATATATATATATATATATATATATATATATATATATATATATAATATATATATATATATATATATATATATATATATATATATATATATATATATATATATTATATATATATATATATATATATATATATATATATATATATATATATATATATATATATATATATATATATATATATATATATATATATATATATATATATATATATATATATATATATATATATATATATATATATATATATATATATATATATATATATATATATATATATATATATATATATATATATATATATATATATATATATATATATATATATATATATAATATATATATATATATATATATATATATATATATATATATATATATATATATATATATATATATATATATATATATATATATATATATATATATATATATATATATATATATATATATATATATATATATATATATATATATATATATATATATATATATATATATATATATATATATATATATATATATATATATATAATATATATATATATATATATATATATATATATATATATATATATATATATATATATATATATATATATATATATATATATATATATATATATATATATATATATATATATATATATATATATATATATATATATATATATATATATATATATATATATATATATATATATATATATATATATATATATATATATATATATATATATATATATATATATATATATATATATATATATATATATATATATATATATATATATATATATATATTTATTTATTTATTACACATGACAAGAAATATACATAATTTGCGAAAAAACAACAGGTAATTTAATTTGGATATACAATTTTAATGGATCTGGGTTTCTTGCCTTTTGTCGTGTCCCCAGTAAACTAGGCTTTTGCCTGTATCTCACTGAGGATTGGCAGAGAGGTCAGAGCGCCTCTCTTATTTTATGTGACTTCACCGTAACTTTATTTCATACATCTTTTGATATAATTCTTTCTTTCATATAAGCTTTGAGTTCTCATTCATCCCTAATCACTTCGACCAGTATTTCTGTCTTAAATTGTCACCCTTTAAAACCACGTTTTACTCGTATATGCCCAAACCATCTTACAATTGACATATTCAGGTTTATAACTCTGAATACAGCTGGTGCTTTTTACTTACTGTGTTATACGCTTATCTTTTACTAACATAGATAACTGTTTTCATTTAATAATAATAAAATTAAAAAGACAATTTTTATAGCACCGTTTAGAGAGTAGACTCTCTTCAAGAGAATGGTATTTTGGGATTTGAACCCATTATTATTGGAATATTAAAAATATTACGAATTAAATAATTTAAAAAAAAGTGTTAAGATAGGAAGGGGGCGGCTGTAGCCATTAATATACGTTCGTACTTTTCCGCTTATCGTCTGTATCGGGCAAATTATTTGCTTCGAATCAATCTAACAGGTCGGGTTGTTATGACAAGGCTTTTAAAAGCCTTTGCTGTTCCTGTGGCGTGGGATGGTCTGCCTCGTAGTGTCTTCATAAGAGCTTTGGTTTGTCATTCCGTGGTAATTTTTCTGCGGTTTTTATACCGAGTATGTTAGTAAAAACATATGCAGAAACGGGGAAGTACCCAATTTCATGTCCGCAACGGTCACCTTCCTATCCTTACACTCAATTTAGTATATTTTTCTTAGTAATATTTTTAATTTGTCAATAATAGTGAGGAATATGCAGATGCGGAAAGTATCTAATCTAATGGCCGCAGTCCCACCTTCCTATCTTTACACTCAACATATATACGAATATATATATTTATTTTGTAATATTTTTAGTCTATCAATAATAGTGGATTTGAATCCCGATTTAAAGCGTCCTGGAGGAAGGTTTGCTCTTATAACAGCGCTATATAAATTGTTTATTTTATTTTTATTATCATCACTACATAATTTCCCTGTTCGAGTACCTAGAAAGGTCAGACCGTTAAACTTTCATGAAAGACTTTCTTCTACATTGTATTGTATTACACTTTCGTTGTATACACAACTACCTGGCGGGCTTATTGCCATGTGGCAATATCTTCCAATCAACCGGAAATATTTTAAAGAGGCCTTTAGTAAAAACCAGACTGGAATTCTTTTAAAAAAATCTGGTTTCCAACGGGAATTGAACCCGCGATCTCCAGGTCGGAGAAAAACGTCTTGCCAACTAGACCACGGAGGTCGTCATTCATACATCATAGATCTTCTCATACAGTTCCTTCAGTATCTCTTATTCCTTAACTTATTTCCATATTTCAAACACTTGGCCCTGACATATTTTGAAATTAAAATGTTTTTGTTTTCACGTGTTTCATACATTTGGCCCAGACATATTTTGAAAATAAAATGTTATTGTTTTCACGTATTTCATACACTTGACCCAGACATATTTTGAAATTTAAATGTTTTTGTTTTCACGTGTTTCATACACTTGACCCATAAATATTTTGAAATTGAAATGTTTTTGTTTTCACGTGTTCATACACTTGGCTCAGACATATTTTGAAATTGAAATGTTTTTGTTTTCACGTGTTTCATACACTTGGCCTAGACATATTTTGAAATTAAAATATTTTTGTTTTCACGTGTTTCATACACTTGGCCCAGACATATTTTGAATTTAAATTTTTTTGCTGTTCACGTTTTTTATACACTTGGCCCAGGCATACTTTGAAATTAAAACTTTATTGTTTTCACGTGTTTCATACACTTGGCCCAGACATATTTTGAAATTAAAATGTTTTTGATTTCACGTGTTTCATACACTTGGCCAAGACATATTTTGAAATTAAAATGTTTTTGTTTTCACGTGTTTCATACACTTGGCCCAAACATATTTTGAAATAAAAATGTTTTTGTTTTCACGTGGTGATTTTTTTTATTGTTTATTAATTTGTTATTTTAATTTTATCGTTCATTAATTTGCCCAATATATGGCTTTAAACCTCTTTTTCGTTTGTTATCGTGGTTTAAGCTGTTAGATTCTTTTTATATTCATGATTTGACCAGAAAAGAATTTACATAAGCCATACTAACAAAAAAATATTATTTGTTTATTATGCAACATTGTATTTGTTGATTTTATAAAACTCTATAGAATTTAGATACTGTAAAAGTTGGTGTAATAGTCTATCGGTACCCGGTACCCGTCCAAACACAAAGTATGCCATCTGCATACCTAAACTAGCGAAAAACGACAAATAATAATAAAATAAATATATTAGGTGTTAACATAAGTTGTGTCCGTTTTTTTTTTCAAATTTAAAAATGAGCACCAAAAGTAAAACGAAATGGTAAAGGTTATACGTCATTCGAAAGGAAATTTTCTGCTCTACAAGATATTGTGTTTGCTTTTACGTTACATATATTATTTTATTTGATTACAAGCCTTCAAAATGGAATGTCAAGTAGACGAAAGTGAGCATTTTCGACACCTGCTCGCGTTCATTCGAGGGAATAAAGCTGCTAAAGCTACTCGCGATATTTGCGAAGTGTACGGTGAAGATGCTATGAATGAAAGGACAGCTCGTCGATGATTTTTGCGTTTCAAAGACGGAAATTTCGACCTGAAAGACATGGAGCGTTCCGGACGACCAGTGGACTTTGATGAGGACCGCTTAAACCATATTATTCATGAAGATCCCCTTCAAACCACCGTAGAATTGGCTGAGCAGATGAATTGTAGTCACATGACTGTATACCGCCATCTGCCATCTGTCCTTTCATTCATAGCATCTTCACCGTACAATTCGCAAATATCGCGAGCAGCTTTAGCAGCTTTATTCCCTCGAATGAATGCGAACAGAAGGTGTAAAAAATGCTCACTTTCGTCTACTTGACATTCCATTTTGAAGGCTTGTAATCAAATAAAATAATATTGTAACGTAAAAGCAAACACAATATCTTGTAGAGCAGAAGATTATCTTTCGAATGACGCATAACGTTTACCATTTTGTTTTACTTTTGGTGTTCATTTTTAAATTTGAAAAAAAAAACGGACACAATTTATGTTAACACCCAATATTTGATTCTTATTTTTCCCTCTTTCAAAATTTCTCCAACTATATAATTCCATACACCGATAGTTGGTAATTGTATTGTGTTGTACAACAGATGCAATGCTATTCTGTGTACTTTATTTCAATTTGTTAAAGTTTTTGCATAACGCCGGGGCAGTTGATAATTTTGGAATAAATTAATGTGTCAAATAGAAAGTGAAATTTTCGCCCGAGACTGAGAAAAACGCTCAGACACAGTAAAAGAGTAAACAGTTACTCAACTTTATGAATTATTATGTAAGAAAGTTTTATTTTTACTTGTTATTATTGTACCGGTAATAACCTGTCAATAATGTTGGATACCAGTAATAAACTGTCAATAATTCTTAGAATTTCAAAACCATATGTAACCCTTCCTCTGTCCTGTGATGTGTAACTAGTACACATTGCTTCTAAAAACTTTAATATCTCTATAAATATAATAAATACTGGGTTCAGATTTTAGGTATTCCTCCGTAATACATTTACGCATTGAATTACTAAAATAATATTAATAATAATTAGCACTTATCGGTCACATCAGAGATATTTTTTGGGAATAAATTCACCAATACAATCAAACGTGTGCTAGTGTGTGACGTAGGTATATTCACTCTAAAAACCCGCTATGGGAGAGGAAGCGACGCTATTCACGTCTCACTCTCACTCTACTTCGGTATATGAGAACGAAAGAAATTGAGTCTCAGTTCGCTCACTTCTCTCGCTTTAGTAGCTCGCGGGCGTCGCTTCGCCCGTTTTGTGAACGTCGGCCGTTGGTTTTTTTCATGTTTTCAGCTATTAAATTTCAAATACTATCACTTTTGACTTCAAATTTAATTAATTTAAGCGATTGGCTATGAATATTCTTATTTTTCCGATTTTAAATAAATAAATACAGGTTTATTGATAGCAACATAGTATGCACATAATACATTTAGACACATTTCAAGAACAAATTAAAAAGAGAATACATTAAAAAACAGAAGCTATCCAAAGGTCTGGGTTCATCTAATAACATCTCCCCCGGCTAAGATACACCCCACCAATATAGGGCGAGCCCAGCCACGGGGACACCAGATGTTTTTCAGCCCACACCCTTGAACATGTAGAACAAGAAGATAAAAAAAACACAGAAAATAAATAGATGACAAAACAAATACATTCAAGAGAGAAGACATTAAAAGGTCCGGGCTCATCTCACAAACATTCCCCCGGCCGAGATACACTCCCCCCAATGTAGGGCGAACCCAACCGCAAGGGCATCTGGGGGCTTCTATCCCACACCCCCGCATATCTAGATTAAAGAATAAATTTAAAAAAAAAAACAAAAACGTATGGCAGAAAACAAAATAAAAAGTAAACCCACATATACCACCTCAGGTTAACTGTCAGCATGAACGAAAAAAAGAAAAGCCTTAAATGAGTCCAATCGCTCATTTTTAAATTGTACTGATGTGTATTGAATACAAAGCACCGGAACGCACGTTTTTTTTAGCACAGGAAGGGAAAGGATAAGGGAACACTTACGATCATGTTTATGAAAGGCGTGAAGGGAGGAAGGAGACAACCTCAGTGAGCAGTGGCGAGATTTTTGGGCTATATGTGCTTGCCAGATGTTCTGGTATTTTCATCGTATTGGTGAGAAGTTAATTAGAATGCAATTCTAGTATATGGGTTCCTCATTAAACAACCCATTCCAGTGCATTGGAGAGAGTCCAACATAGGATTTTGTGCCACACCTTTTTTTAAATAGGTCTGAATATGAATGATATAAATTATAATTTGTCATTATCGAATCTTAATTTGATTAGTTTCTCTGATTGGCGAATATTAGCGAACTTGATTGTACTTATCAAAGTCGTGAATGGAATGATCGATAGTCCGAAACTCTTGGAATTGATTAGCATTCGAGTTCTGACAAGAATAATCAGGCTCCAAGACACATTTCTATGTGAACATTATAGAACAATTTTTTTTTCGAATTCTCACCTATCTAGATAGACTGCAGAGGATCGGAAATAATTACGCTACAGTCTCGGATATTTTTATATAGTTATACTCAAGAAAATGTAGCATGGTCCCTGTGACGTTTGAAATGTCATGTCTCAAAGGGATAGGGTAAAATATTTTTTTTTTACAAATCGAATAGTTTTTTTATAAATCGAAAAATTGTTTATCTCTAAACTGACGTTTTAATTCCTAATTTTCATTATACTGACTTTCTAATGTGTCGTATGATTTGTATCTATCTTTACTATAAATACGCCAAGATCCACCATGAATTAATACTAATAACGAACATTTAATTTTATGTGTATAAAAATCGAAAATCCAATTATCGTATACCCCATCCCTAGCCAATGCAGACTAACGTAGTGACTTTTGACGAACGTCGCCAAATATTATTTGATTTTAACACACTGACATATTTTTGCTAATTTGTAACAAGATGTATTAATTTATCATTATTGTTAGTTTTATATAATGTATTCTCCTAAATAACTTGCTATTTATTAGAATCGAGGCTTATATTAAAGTTGATAAAATAATTAAAATTACTGAACGTCGTTACAAGGTTGTATTGGGGCAAATTTGTGAACTGTCACAGGAACCATGCTACATTTTCTCTAGTATAGTTTGCTGACTTATAAGGAGTGCCTGAAAAGGCACTTCCGAATATCTGAGCCTCGAAATGGGATCCCGCGTGTCTTTCAAGGACTTCTGAAGAACTTTTTTGAACTGCTTTTTTATTGATTATAGATGATTAGTATCAAGTGATACGATTGTACTTTCTCATGATAAACATAAATCTTAGACGCTGTAATTTGTTCAACTGTTCCTCCGTAATGTCTTATAATATTAAACAAACGTCCGCATAGTCAACAATCGGAAAGAGCAGAGATAGCACGAGTGAACTTTTGGTTTTGGTAGGCAGAAATCTTTAAATCACTTTAAGGGAATGAAGTCTGAAATAGATACATCAGCTTACCTCATTTATTTGATTATCTATGCGAGCAAGCAACAGAGTTTTAAGATTTATATTCAAAATAAGTTTACGTGTAATCCACGTGTTTCGTCTTTTATGTCAGTGATTTCAGGGATTACCCTTTCCACTGTCGTGTCATATATGTGTGCATTGTTTATCTATGTATACTTTATGGAAGTATTTGAATAGTTGTCCTCACTTTATATTGTTTATGGGTTCACCCTCTACCCCAGAAACTTCGTTGAATTCAACCATAGTTGTTCTTGGCGAACATAGTCAATGGGAGGAATTGACTGATTATCTTACAGACAAAACACTTTATTTAAACTATTAACCACTAAATTAATTTATTTACATAGCAACAGTATAAATTAAACAAGAGGAATACGTGAATCTAATAATTCAAACTTTAAAATAAAGTTATGAATTCACATCCCGAATCCCTTATTTACAGAAGCTACGATAAAATTTGTACGAAATTCTACATTAAATTGTTATTTCTTCACCAAAAAAAGTTAAGTATTTAGTCTTAATGTCAGACTATGAATTAGAGCCTAAGAGAGAGTAGGAAAGTAAAGGGAAGAATTCAATGAAAGTGATTAGTAACAGGTATGTCGAGGTATTGTTACTTTGAACATTACTTCTTCTTCCCAGTATCATGTCAGGTCCCCCCAACGTTGAATATCACTTGAGAGTAGATATCTTTGTCCCCGGCAGCCCGAAAAAGATCCCCAACGCCCCTTATGGCAGTCCAATCACGTATATTGTGGAGCCAGGAGATCTGCTTCCTGCCAACACCTCTTTGACTTTCTATTTTGCCTTGGATGATCAGGTGCAGTAATTTGTAATTTGCTCTTCTAAATACATGACCCAAGTAGGACAGCTTTCGGATTTTAATATTAGTCAGCAACTCTCTATCAACTTTGAACATATATATTTCTTTAATGTATAAATCTACTATAAAGTGTGTATAAATATCTTGTTTATAGTTAAGGCATTAACATTGTGGAGGTTTAAAGACATTGTAATTTATTTTTATTAAACACTGTTTTTTCCACTTTTTTATGACGGTATAGCCCTACCGGTTTCAAGGCTTTCACCTCATCTTCAGGGGAGCGCAAACAAGACTAAATGCTGTTCGAACTGGTACCGATATACACGCTTCAACGTTTGGGGGCTGGGGGGTGAGAAAGGCACGGGACAATTTCGGCCAAGAGCGGAAAGATTTTTGGTAAATAACTGTTCAACAGATGTTCCGATCGGTGTACTGATTTAAAAATTGCTAGAGCCTCTAATCTGTCCAATTTATTTCCGTTACCACTGATATGTAAGAATTTGGCATCATCGATAGAAAAAGTATGATTCTCGCGGTGACAATGATTAATTTCTAAATCAGTACACCGATCGGAACATCTGTTGAACAGTTATTTACCCAAAATCTCTCCGCTCTTGGCCGAAATTGTCCCGTGCCTTTCTCACCCCCCAGCCCCCAACCGTTGAAGCGTGTATATCGGTACCAGTTCGAACAGCATTTAGTCTTGTTTGCGCTCCCCTGAAGATGAGGTGAAAGCCTTGAAACCGGTATGGTTATACCGTCATAAGAAAGTGGAATAAACAGTGTTTGATAAAAATAAATTACAATAACTTGATTTTATTAAGCCGGTACATTCTTGTATTTTTAATTTTAACTATTTATTTGTATAGTGTAGGGTCGATTTCGACCATTAAAATATGCAGTTATAAAATTGTTTTTTCCACTTTTTTATGACGGTATAACCCTACCGGTTTCAAGGCTTTCACCTCATCTACAGGGGAGCGCAAACAAGACTAAATGCTGTTTGAACTGGCACCGATATACACATCTGTTGACCAGTTATTTACCCAAAATCTCTCCGCTCTTGGCCGAAATTGTCCCATGCCTTTCTCCCCTCCTCCCCCCTCCAGCCCCCAACAGTTGAAGCGTGTATATCGGTGCCAGTTCAAACAGCATTTAGTCTTGTTTGCGCTCCCCTGAAGATGAGGTGAAAGCCTTGAAACCGGTAGGGTTATACCGTCATAAAAAAGTGGAAAAAACAGTGTTTGATAAAAATAAATTACAATGTATAAATATCTACTATATGTAAGGAATATAAATTTCAGCTGGCATCTCACTGCATAGCTCGATGTAAACAGTTCCAGTTTGATGGTTAACCAATCGTGTGTAATGCAGGTCCGATTTGTGAAGCTCAGGAAACAGGTCCAGCTGGACGATTAATTAATCGTACATAATGCACGTCTGATTAATGAAGATCAGGATACAGGTCGAGCTTGACGGTTAACCAATAATAAAATTCGTGTATTTTATTCCCTTCGAATATGGCTTTCATCTCAATGCTTGATTGCAAGTCTATAATCTCCATTTTTAAATTTGGAGGTGCAGATTCGACCTTCACATCAAATGGGTTTAAGAAAATTGTGTAATTTTCCTTTACACAAAATCTTAAATTGAACCACGATTTGGACACGCCTGGTCTATAGCGTTTATACATATACAAAATACTAACAGAAAAAATAACAAACATTTTGTTAATTGACAGACTTTTGTTTAGTGTACCGGAAAATTATTACCGCCATCATGAATTGTGATTGTTCTCGGTTCCGTACTCACGAACTGAGCTGATAAGAGCATCACCACTCGCACACGGAATGATTTTGTTGAATGAATTTTCTGATATCGATATCTTACACATCTCGGTAAATAAATTGAGGATTAAACTCCTTAATAAACTCGACATGTTTAACCGAGCCACTTCACAGGCAGGCATGATTAACATTGTTTCTGTTGGAATTATGCTTTATTAAGACTTTTAATCATTATTTTTTTTCGTGTCATTTAATTTTATTGGGTTAAACCTGTACTAAACGTAAAATAAAAGAAATATTTTTTATTTATACAATAGTTAAGGTATCGAAATTGTGGAGGTTTAAAGATATTGTAATTTGTTTACCTAAACACTGTTTATTCCGTATGTTGTTTATAGTTAAGGCATTAACGTTGTGAAGGTTTAAAGACATCGTAATTTATTTTTATCAAACACTGTTTATTTCACTTTTTTGTAACGGTATAACCCTACCGGTTTCAAGGCTTTCACCTCATCTTCAGGGGAGCACAAACAAGACTAAATGTTGTTCGAACTGGTACCGATATACACGCTTCCACGGTTGGAGGTTGGGGGGTGAGGGAGGCACGGGACAATTTCGGCCAAGAGCGGAGAGATTTTTGGGAAATAACTGTTCAACAGATGTTCGGATCGGTGTACTGACTTAGAAATTTCTAGGGCCTCTAATCTGTCCAATTTATTTCCGTTACCACTGATATGTAAGAATTTGGCATCATCGATAGAAAAAGTATGATTCTCACGGTGAAAATGATTAGCTTTAACAAATCCTCTAATTTATTCTGAAATGGCTAATCATTGTCACCGTGAGAATCATACTTTTTCTATCAGTGGTAACGGAAATAAATTGGACAGATTAGAGGCCCTAGACATTTCTAAGTCAGTACACCGATCCGAACATCTGTAGAACAGTTATTTCCCAAAAATCTCTCCGCTCTTGGCCGAAATTGTCCCGTCCCTCCCTCACCCCTCAGCCTCCAACCGTTGAAGCGTGTATATCGGTACCAGTTCAAACAGCATTTAGTCTTGTTTGCGCTCCCCTGAATATGAGGTGAAAGCCTTGAAACCGGTAGGGTTATACCGTCATAAAAAAGTGGAATTAATAGTGTTTGATAAAAATAAATTACAACTGTTTATTCCACTTTATATAACGGTATAACCCTACTGGTTTCAAAGTTTTCACCTCAACTTCAAGGGAGTATAAACAATACAGTTTGTGTTTCCCTGATGATGAGTTGAAAACAATGCAACCAGTAGGGCTATACCGTTATATAAAGTGGAATAAACACTGTTTGACTTAACAAATTATAACAAAATATATATTTGATTTTGGAATATATAAAAAAATATTTTTTTTTAGATAAATTTAGCAAACCCTTCGTTTTTTTTTTTTTTTTTATTAAACAAGTAAATTATTATACAAACATTTGTCGAGGCTATACCTATGTACAAATTTATTACTTAACTAATCTTAATTATATGTTATAATTTATGAACTTATTTAATCTTATTTTGTACAAATTTATTACTTAACTAATCTTAATTATATGTTATAATTTATGAACTTATTTAATCTTATTTTCCTACATATCATTTTATTTTATTTATTCAATCTTAATATATGAGATCTTAGGAATAATTAACACCTACATACTACTTATAACTAGATAACAATTCTTACACTAATTATTCAGCAAAAACAAGTCCACTCGTTCAGGCTACTTGTATTCCATCACATTCACTCAGACCTTGGTCGTCCCAGCTAATACTGAAGGTGGACTAGTCAGGCAACAGATAATGCTTCGGGAGCTTGTGCTTATAACGGAAGGGTAGGTCGGATTTACTCTCGTAAGCCCCCAGGGCAGCGACTAAGGGATTTCTGTGATTTTGTTGGCTTTTATAGAACTTCACGGTCCAAGCGAGAATGTGGTGTTGTAGGGTTTCTTCTCGCTGTTCAGCGTGAAGTCGGGTAAGATTTGTTCTGGGATGGGTGTTAAAAGATATCTTGAATGCCTTGTTCTGCACTCTCTGGAGTTTCAGGTGATCCGTGTTGCTCACACTACCCCAAACGGGTGCAGCATAGGTCAAGATAGGACGAATAAGGGTTTTATAGAGGAGGAAAGCTGCGTCGATGAAATATCGAACTGATAGCCCCTATGTCCTTGTGACCCTTCTGTCTGATGGTATTCAAATGGGTTTTCCACGTCAGTCGCCGGTCAAGGTGCAGGCCGAGGTATTTAACCACGTCCTGCCACTCAACCAGGCAACCACCGATGAATAAGGGCATCGACGGCACTCTTTCCTTGATTTTTCGGGAGAACATGATGGCCTCAGTTTTGGCGTCATTGATTTTGAGCCTCCAGTCCTGGTAGTATTTCTCAAGGATCTCAAGAGCAATCTGAAGACGGCGACCAGCTCGATCCACCTTGAGTGACGATGCGTAGCATGCCGCATCGTCAGCAAAGAGTGCGAGTTTACAGTTTGGGGGAGTAGGAATGTCGTGTGTGTAAATGTTAAATAGACATGGTCCAAGTATACTGCCTTGGGGGACACCCATAGGGATGGGCCTGGCGGATGACGTAGAATGATGAGTGGTGACTGTGAAACTTCTATTGGAAAGGTAGGATTGAAGTAGTTTCACGAGATAGAGTGGAGTGCCAGTGAGGAGAAGTTTGTGAAGAAGGCCATCATGCCAGACAGTATCAAAAGCCTTCTCAAGGTCCAGCAGTACCATGCCAGTACTTCTGTTCCTATTGAAGCCCATCGACACGTCTTCCACGACACGGGTAAGTTGCTGGACCGTGTTGTGTCTTTTTCTAAATCCAAATTGCTCATGAGGGAATGTATTATTGGATTCGTGATGAAACACTAGCCTTGAGGCAACCACTCTCTCAAGGATCTTGCCAAGACCTGGAAGAAGGCTGATGGGCCTGTAGCTAGTTGGATTTTCGGTAGGTTTATTTGGCTTGTGGATAGGGACAATATTGGCTACTTTCCAAATACTCGGAAAATAGCCATTAAGGAGTGAGGCATTTATTATTTTAGTAAGAAAAATCCTCGCTTTGAGTGGTAACTGTTTAAGAAGGCTATTGTGTATATTGTCGGGACCGGGTGCTTTTCGTGTTTTAAGTCTGTCAAGGATACGACCAATTTCGGACGGGGTGCAAAGTTGCACCTCGTTTTGGTTGGTCGGGGAGTAAGCAAAGCTGGTGAGAGTGTCCTCGACAGCTTTATTGACATCAACATTTCCAAGGTCGGAAGTGATTGAGTACGTATTCTCATAAGCGTCCGCCAAGGCATTAGCCTTGTCACTGCCAGAAACAGCCAACCCTGAGGCTGTGCGCAGAGGTGGTATGCTTTGAGACGAGCACTTGACGACTCGCCAGAGAGTACCGTTACCCGGTTCTAGAGCTGCCAATTTTCTCTGCCATAGCTGGTTTTTTAGTAGGCGGATTTCTTTTTTGATTTCATCTTGGAGGACGTTTAGAAGTGTTTTGTCACGTTTGTCTAGTGTACGTCTGTAGGTCTGTCTTTGTTTGTTTTTTAGAGATATAAGGAGTTTGATATGAGGAGTAAGAGTTATTTTGTATGGAGTGACAATTTTGAGGGGAACATTTTCATCACGGGCATTATGGATGAAGGTGGAGATGGTATCTATCGCGGTATCAATGTCCTGTGGGCTCACCAGAGTTTCTGGTGATAGGCAGAGCTGGTTGTGGAGGTAGGCTTTGTAACCCTTCCAGTCAGCATTGGCGTAGTCGTACTGCTCCCTGAGGCTAGCAATCGGCCTCACTCCCAATGTGAAGTAGACTGGGAGGTGGTCTGACGAGAGAGCTTCTAGAGCAGTCAAGCCAGAGATGTTAGGGTAGTTTTTGACTACGGCAATGTCCAGTGTAGAAGGGCTACGGGGGTTGGTGAAACAGGTATGTTGATTTGGATAGAGTATTTGACAGTTGTGGTTTTCCATATAATTGTACAGCGTCGTTCCGTTCGGGTTAGCTCTCAAGCAGTTCCAGTAACGGTGCTTGGCATTGAAGTCCCCGGCCATGATGACCTTGGGCCCCAAGGCCAGCACTGCCTCGATGTCCTTTTCCAGAAGTGAACGATAGCCGGTACAATATGCTGCCACAATTGTGACTGTCTCCCTGTCAACCTTGAGGCTGATGGCAGCAGCCTCCAAGTTTGTCAGGGCGGGCGTGAGGAGTTGGGTATGATGGATAGTGTCTCGGATGAGGATCGCGGTGCCTCCACCTCTACCGGAAACGCGATCCGATCTATAGATGGTGAAGCCACCGGTGCCTCTCACACGAGATACAGGTTTTAACCAAGTTTCCGTTATAAGCACAATATCTATACCTGAATTGTTCACCAACAGCATCAGCTCCTCGATCTTCTGCTGCATGCTGTAAGCATTCCAGCAGAGCACTTTCATTCCAGAGAAACTCGTCATCACGCTTATCCTACGAGCTGCTCAATGATCTCGAGGTAGATCATAGTCTTCTCGAGCTTAGTGGTGCAAGAAGCGAGCCTGCTCCGGGCTCCGATGACAAGGCGCATGATGGCGAGTAACTCGCTCTCTCCGTTTGTGAACGTGTTAATCGGGGGCGGGGGCAGGGGCTGAGCACGAGGAGGGTGGAGTGTTTGAGTAGAAAGGGGGGCTATAGGAGAGGCTGGTAGGTGAGGTGGTGAGGCTGGAGTACCGCTGGCTACCTGGCTCCACGAGCGATGGTCCATCCGGGGAGCCGGTACGCTGCGTCTCTTATGTAGGCTGGATATGTATTGTTGGCGGCGGGGGCAACCACCATAGTTGGCCGGATGAGCACCCTCGCAGTTACAGCAGGCCGCAGGGGTGTCCCGCTCTTTCTTGGGGCAGTCGGTAGTGGCATGCGCCATCAGGCACTTCACGCATCGGACTGTGTGGTTACAGTTCGCCGATGCGTGGCCAAAGTTTTGACAGCGGTAGCACTGGGTGCCTACCCTGCCACCGTTCTTGTATTTCTCCAGGCGGACGCGACAGTAGTTAATCACTGTCACTTCCGTCCGAAGAGCCTCAATGTTTGTGGCATTTGGGAAGAGTACCGTATAGAGCGGGGCACCCTTGGTCTTCATCCTGAAAACTCGGAGAGGCTTGTACCCTTGGGC
Source organism: Odontocerum albicorne (assembly GCA_949825065.1). NCBI lineage: Eukaryota > Metazoa > Arthropoda > Insecta > Trichoptera > Odontoceridae > Odontocerum > Odontocerum albicorne. The sequence continues at coordinate 15,524 of CATKWJ010001121.1, forward strand.
GGCCAGATCAGCCGCGATGTCCTCTACCGGGAGCTCTGGGAGGCCCCTGATGACGGATCGCTTGCTGCGCTCCACCTCCGCGGTGAACGTGTGGAAGGGTGCCTGGGTCTCTCTCAGGCCAGCCACGAGAGTTTTGTGGTCCTCCAGCGTTGAGCAGTTGACAGCTGCACGGTCTCTGCCTCTTGAAATAAACAAACATTTTGTTATTACAGGACAGTGTATAAATCAGTTAATAAATATATATAAGCCACCTTGGATCTTAACCCTTTATAGGGCAAGTTTTTATTTTTGAGATATTGAGTTTTTTGTTGAATAAATCATTATTATGTGGATCAAATCAACTTTATTTCTTCGAAAATGCGTTTTAATTTTTTTTTTCTTTTGGAAATGAGGCGGTCCCATATGAGAGCTGTGCCCATTTCAGGGGTCATGTCAGTGGCCGCACAAGTGACCAATGAATGTTTAGGTAATAATATCTAAGTTTAGGTTGTAGTAGGAAATACAATTATTATATGAGATATAATGAATGGTGATTTACTTATAATACCTATTTACATATTTGAAAATAAGTTGACCGGATGTTTAGATCATTGCTACTGAACATGCAGCTAACTTCACCACGATCCGTCCTAAATAAGATCTCTGCCCGTCCACTACATTGGCCAAGTTGACATTTGTGTTACTTAAAAACGTTTCATTAAGAAAATGAATCCTTATAAGTATAACCATAAGGGTGGGCGCATATGCCACCCATTTCCGCTTATGCCCGTTAAAGGGCTAAATATAACCATTCAGTATCAATCATTATTCTAAGTACACAAAGTTAAAAAAGTTTTTAAGAGCTATTGCCGTAATTATTTGGCTTAAATGATACCAGACGTATTGATGGCGTTACAGCGTTAACACAACGCTGAGGATAAAGGGTGCAACTCCTTCGAAACGTCAACTATCATTCAAGGGGGTATTCTACAATACTCTAGAGCAGTGCTCCGCAACCGGTGTGCCGTGGCACACTGGTGTGCCGTGAGCCGGATACAGGTGTGCCGCGGTCAAATTCAATGTACGAGTATTTGACATTTTACAATTTTTCATTATGTATTTAATACACAATAACTGGTGCCAACTGTTGAAAACTGCGTAGTGTGCTTTGTACACACCATGGCCGCACCAAATTAGTCATAGACAAAGAAAAATGACCCTTATGCGCGTCGCTGAAGACTCATGCCTAATTTAATACCTATATATTTTAGCTTTTGGTGTGCCGCGGAATTCTAGGAAGAATTTTGGTGTGTCGTAGGTGAGAAAAGGTTGCAGAGCACTGCTCTAGAGGCGTGAATTTCGGGCGTTTTTTCAGACTAAATAAAAAAAAAACAAAAAATAGTTTTCGTATAAATTTTTTTAGTTTGTTTATTGACGATTTGCGAATGTACAAAAAAAATTTGAAAAAAAAAAACAAAATTCAAGATACTACGAGTATATTATCAGCTGTTATATCTTGTCGTAAAAAAGGGAGTAAGCTGGTCGACATGATTGGAACCTTTTTGTAAATTTAAAACAAAAATTATACGCAGTATCTCGTTGAAAAATAATGTCGTTATAGTTGGTACCAAAGAAAAAAAAATCATAAAATAGTGGCTGTCTAAAAAATCTAATATTTAACTTTTTTTTAATTTTAAAAAAATATTATTAAATTGTTCAAGGTAGGAACGATAGAAACACATGTATTAAAGTTTCATATTAAATTTGAAGGTAATCAGTTTAATAGAACTTGAGATTTTATGTCGACCAGGTCGAAACAAGTAGTTTCGAGAAAAACGCTTTGAGATTATTGTTCGAGTCATACCGGCGCGGCGTAATTGTTGCCTCATTTATAGCTATAACTTCGTAAATATTGACAATTTTAACGTATCCTTTTAAGAAAATATTCTTAAAGGTCTTAACTTTAAGACTATGCAAAAAAAGTAAAAAAAACATTTTTTTCAAATTTCTACAGTAGAATACCCTCTTAAGTCGACTTATTACGGCAACAACTCAGAAAAACATTTTAAACTATGATATTATATATGTTTAGACATGGTGAAATGATATCGTTTATAGCAGGGCTTCTTAAACTTTTTTCATTCACGACCCCATTTATGATTGCGAGTTTCCTGGCGACCCCATATAAATATAAAAGAAAGAAAAATAAATATTTTTTGATGATTTATTTATTAGGTAACAATATACATATACACATGAAAATATATCGTTTTAGAATTCGTTTAGAAACATACAAAAATCTATATTTTTTAAATTTAAAAATTTTAATATTTGACATTAAAATCTCTCGCGACCCCAGAATTTTGCTACGCGACCCCATTTTGACCCATAGTTTAAGAAGGCCTGGTTTATAGTATACTTTGCACGGTCCAGCTTTCAACGTTCTGCCAGCAAATTGCTTGGTTGACTAAATCTATTAAATTTAATCTTGTTTTCATCTAAAATATTGTAACATTCTTTTATAGCTTTTCATTTTATTATAAATCCTTATCGCGTTAACATGGAATCAATTATAATATTATATTTGTAAATAACATATAAATATTTATTTATCTTGTTTCGTTTTCAAATCGTAGCTTTTTCTTGCGCGTGTTTATACTACCTTGATCAAAAAGTTTTAGGACTTTATTTATAAAATCGAAAATACAAGTTTATTCATCAAAATCGATATGGTCCCCTTCAAAGTACTCCCCATCGACTGCAACGCACTTACGCCAGCGCTTGATCCAATACTCGAAATACCGCTAGTACTCAATTTTCGGTGTGTCCATCAGAGCCGTCTTCGATTTTTTCATGACATCCTCTCGGGTGCTGTAACGCGTTCCGCAAAGCGGTTTTTTAAGTCGGTTGAACAGGAAAAAGTCGCAGGGAGCCAGATCAGGTGAATTCGAAGGCTGCTGGATAGTAGTAGTGTTGTTTTTGGTCAAAAACTCGTGGAAATCATGTCTTTCGCGAATTCAACGTGGTCCTTTTGTTGCATGAAATTGAGCTCTTTCGAGACCAGTTTTGCAGCGACACGTCTGAGGCCCAAATCATTAACCAAAATGTCTTGAGCGGATTCATAAGCGATGTTCAAGTCCTCTGCCAACTCTCTGATGGTCAATTTGCGGTTTTCGGCCATCATTTCTTTGATTTTATCGATGTTTTCATCGGTTTTCGACTGCCACTGCGTTCGTCATCCTCGGCCGACTCACGACCACTTCTGAAGCGTTCGTGCCACCAAAAACACTTCTCCAACATTTCCAAGGTCTGCGGACCGTTAAATCCGTTTTTCACACAAAATTTAATGCAAACTCGTTAATGCACAGTTGATGCCATTTTCAAACTTGTAAAAAATCGAAAACACGCACAAAGGTAGATGTACTCAGTACAGTGTAACTTTTACAAATGTCAAGCTATGACGCTGAAATTTGGAGGGAAGTGTCAATGATAGATGTGGTAACCTAACAAAAAAAGAATTCCAATCGGGTGACTGACAGCGCCACACGGTGGCCGGTCCTAAAACTTTTTGATCAAGGTAGTGAGATGGGTATAACTTCAAATGAAACGTGAAATAGAACGACGGAACTGGACTTCCATATGGAAGGTTACTCCTAGATCGACCAAATTGATATATTACTATACTTGAGAAAATGTAGGATGGTTCCTGTGACATTTGAAATGTCATGTCTCAAAGGGATGGGGGTAAAATCGTTTTTTTTACAAATCGAATCGTTTTATATAAATCGAAAAAGTGTTTTTCTCTAAACTGTCGTTTTAATTACTAATTTTCCCTATACTGACTATCTAATGTATTGTATGATTTGTATCTATCTTTAAATAGGCCAAGATCCACTATGAATCAATACTAATTACGAACATTTAATTTTACGTACTTATAAAAAAATCGAAAATCCAATTATCGAATACCCCATCCCTAGCCAATGCAGACTAACGTAGTGACTTTTGACAAATGTCACCAAATATTATTTGATTTTAACAAACTGCCACATTTTTGCTAATTTGTAACAAGATGTATTAATTTGTCATTATTGTTAGTTTTATGTAATGTATTTAATTACCTAAATAACTTGCTATTTATTAGAATCGAGGCTTATATTAAAGTTGATAAAATAATTAAAATTACCGAACGTCGTTACAAGGTTGTATTGAGGCAAATTTGTGAACTGTCACAAGGACCATGCTATATTTTCTCAAGTATAGAAAAAAACGTTTACCAAAAATGAAGAGGTAATTTAAAAAAAAAAATATGTCCACCAATTCAGAATGTTGGGAAATCGCAAAAAAAAACTGTTGGCATTAAAAATATATGACATAATAATTAATTGTAAAAATATCTGAAATCCTTAAAATCGCTGAAGGTGACTTGATTTGTTATTTAAAATCGAATCATATTAATTAAACTAGTTATACTAGTTTAAAATATGGACATGATCCTTTTTGAAGGAACAATTCTACTTTAATCTTTTTTGATTGAACAGGTCTAGGACATAATGGTTTTTGTTCGATTTCAAAAACCTTATACGGGTGTTGTAAAAATGAACAAAAACTAATTAATTGGGTAGGGTTATTTATTTAAATTTTAATCAAATAAAATAAGTAAAGTGTTACAAAATAAGAAGAAATATTACTATAAAACTATAAATACGAGAGTCATCCAGAAAGTAATGTTACAACGTTTATGTAGGACCGAAAAATGCTTGTATTTAATTGAAATTCACAGGATACTTCACAAATATATTAAACTATTTTTTAACGTAATTGCCGTCGAGATCGAGACATTTCTGTAGTCGGGGCACCAGCTTTTGTATGCCAGTGTCATAGACCTCCGCCGCCAGCTCTTTCAGCCCCTTCTTCACAGATTCTTCGACCTCCTGATCGTTGGAAAATTTTTGGGGTATAGTAACACACCCACGTCTCATCTCCCGTCACGATAGAGTCCAGAAAAGTTTCTTCCTACTGTGCAAAACTTTTGACGGTGCTCCGGTGTGAGCATTCTGGGCACCCTTCTCGCACACAACTTCTTGTAACCAAGTTTTTCCGACACAATATCCCCAAGGAAACTTCGAGAAATGTCAGTAAATTCTTTGTGAAAGTCGTCAAGCGTCACACGGTGGTCATTTCGCACTTGTTTTTCAATTTTTTGCACAAGTTCGTCAGAAATCACTGCCTTGCCTCGTCATGAGTATCAGTACGGTCTTTTCTGAACAACCTAACCCACTTCGTGACATGTTGTCGACTCATCACATCACTACCATAAACGTCCACGAGCTTCCAATGGATATTCGCGGTGGTATTGTTCTGCAATGTCAAAAAACGGATGACCGCGCGGATCTCGCACGTACGGGAGGTGGCGCGAACGCGCGATGACCTCTCCATTGGAAGAATTTACCGTGAGTGAACAAAATGGCCTACAAACACGCGGGACCAAACAAACTGACCATTAGAATCCCCCCTACACGCCATTTGCGCCAACTTCGAAACAAAAAAATTCTACCGGCCTCAGGAGCCCTTGTAACCTTACTTTCTAGATGACTCTCGTATAGGTAGATAAAGCTGCATAATGACATTACACTGCACGTACGATTTAAAACTGACAGTTGATGATGAACTGATTTTTAAATGATTTATGTGCTTTTTTCATTCAAATGAAAATGTTAAATGTCTCCGTACCATCGATAAAAAGAAATCTGCTTTATCGACTCATTTTTTGTATTTGATGGACGTGATCTTTTTTAATGTTACCTCCTCAAATAAAGATCACCAAGTCATTTAACATTACGCAATAATAACCTCATTTTTAACAGCCAGGAACTGATCTTTAAAATAAAATTAAACATGATACTTGGCACCGATGGGCGTTGGATTGGGATATAACTGGTGTAAATAAGTGCTCTAGATATAAATCAATCCAACAATCTATCCCTTTGAAACCATGGTATAATATCATAAGAATGAACAAGATGGAAGTGTCTGTCATGTGTCGTTTGTGGACGGGCCACTGCGTGGTGGCTAGTCACCTTTACAGAAAGGGGTATTGTGGAGAATCTCAATTGCGAGATTGATCTGAATGATGAAACTGTAGTATAAACCAGCGGTCGCCAAAGTGGTGGTCCGCGAGAAAATTTCGCTGGTCCGCAGAGAAATGTGGACATTATTTGCATTTTTTAATCCACAGCAAACCAACCGGGAAAAATAAGTGACTTGCACGGATGAACGATGCATGAAATCATGACAATCTCGTAAGACGTGTAGCTAGCTACATTGCACATGTTTTGTCTTACTTTCGCCTCATTTCGCACTCTTCTAATGTTTCACAGTGCGGCTCTTCTTTATATATTTTATAGGTAATATTATTCTCCGTTTTGAAGCCTAATCAGTTGAAACCTTATATTATCTAGAATTATCGTTTTTTCTAAATTATTTTTATTATATTGACTTATATAATTACATAATGACTATAATTTGGTAGCAAAAACCCTGTTTTATGTGGATTTTCTGTTTATTAAAAAAATAATACGACAGTTGCAAAAACAAAATAAATATGTAAAAATTATGAATAATGTATGATTATCGACTAAAATCAATATAAAAAAATAGATTTAATATAATGTAATATTGTGTACAAATTCACGATAATCCAAATAGTTAAAAATTTAATAAATAACGATTATTTTTAATAAAAACATCTAATGAATATAATTTATCTCTTTGCATTGGTATTACGATATAAAAATAATGGAAATCACCACATTTTAGAACAAATCACCTTATTTCGTATTAAATAGTTTTTCAATTAATGCTTAACCTGTCAAGTACGTATTAACGAGGAATTACCGTGTTCTCAGTTTTGAGTTCGGATAAGAAATTGAAATACATATATAAACCGGTGCAACGAGAGGTTGCTAATTTTATCAACCGGTTCTCCAATACCGGTGCGAGCCCATAGGGGGGTTACACTGCAATAAACTTAAATTTTATATTATCTTCCATGCAATGTGATTTGCAAATTATACGGAAAATGTAGCATTACTGATTTGAATGTACAGTACCCGGCGGTAAGTAATACAATATCAGGCTTAAGAAAAAGGTTGTCGGACATAATCAGCTAACTTTGGCTTTGTAGAGCATCGTCTCTGTCGCACGGTGCGCTACAACGACTGACAAATCGCGACGGAACACGTGCATGAATGACAGAGACGACGCTCTACAAAACCGAAGTTAGCCGATTGTGACCGACAGTCTTTTTCTTAAGCCCGATGTATATTACTTACCGCCGGGTACTTTTCAGTCGCTTTTTGAACCACGCTAATGACTGAGCGAGTTTTATTTCATTTCAGTTCGATACCGCCCCAATCCTCGCTGTTATGGGTGATAAAATAAATCCTTGTCCAGCGCGATCTACTGTAGAAGATCGAAATCTTGATTATTTATTATGAGCGCGATGTTACGTAGTGACGAAGAAGGAAATGCCCGAAGTGGGGCTCGTTCTCCGGTGGCGACTCACCTGAGTGGGAATTTATAGTAGACAAAATAAATTGGAGTAACCAGTCTCCAGTCCAGATCTAAGATTGAGGAAACGCTGAAATGAATCCTCTTGAACTCAACAATATGTGCATTAAAAATATCCACCAATCCTGAACTCATCAATATGTGCATTAAAAATATCCACCAATCCTGAACTCAACATTATGTGTATTAAAAATATCCACCAATTCTGAACTCAACTATATGTGCATTAAAAATATTCACTAATCTGAACTCAATAATATGTGCATTAAAAATATCCACCAATCCTGAACTCAACAATACGTGTATTCAAAATATCCACCAATCCTGAACTCAACTATATGTGCATTAAAAATATCCACCAATCCTGAACTCAACAATATGTGCATTAAAAATATCCACCAATCCTGAACTCACCAATATGTGCATTAAAAATATCCACCAATACAGATATGAAATATTCAACTTGTTACATTGTCGCAATTAATAAATTAAAACGTGCAACTGTCGTTAGTAAAATACTATTGAAACACTTGAATTGTAAAATATTCTTTGTGTTTCTAGCAAGTGTGTGGAAACCAATTTATGTCTATATATGGGGACAATCAACGATTTTGTGAATAACTACTATATATGGTATACAGAAACATCAACTTGAATAGAGTCCTTCTTACAGAATGTTTAAGAATTTTATCTCCTTAATACGTATTCTTATTTCTTTACAAATCATATTCCTAAATCTCAGTCATTTTTCCCCTGAATCCTTGCGTAAACATGCCTTCTTCTTCCCCCATCCCTTCCTAGGGACATAAATAGACCATCCCCTAATGTTAATTTCATTATATTTCTCCTTGTTCTCCCTGTCAGAGCATCACTACGACATTCCCCCTAATTTCACGATGGAAAGGAAAAGTAAATGCGATATATGAATGAACAGTGAAATATTGAAACAGGTTGAAGAATTCTACTATGTAGTATTTTCTCAGATGATGGAAGAGTTACGAAAGATGTCGAACGACGTGTAGCGATAGGAAACAAGAGTTTCGAGAAGTATGATAAAGTCAGTTAGTTCATTGTCGACCCAAAAGCAGTTTTTGAACAGTTTAGATTGAACCAGTTTAGTTGCATGCCATTGACTGTAGGTTGATCGTGCTTCAAGCATGCAACCTAAGAATCTGACTTGCATGCTTGTAATACACGAGACCTGTCGTTTCGTAGGCATGGTGAACTCAGTTTATTTTTGAGGTAAATTTAAGCCACGTTGGAAAAGGATCCCAGATTGCATTTTAACGGCAGAACTGTTAACATCTCTCTGGATGGTTGGAAGAATTTGCTACATGACAGTATATTTGCCAGGTTTTACTGTACCCAACGGTTGTTTTATTATCATCACCATCATGCCGTGTACCTATTGAAGCAGGTACACGGTTTTCGGTTGAAAACATCGGTTTTCAACTGCCACTGTGTTCGTCATCCTCGACCGACTCACGACCACTTCTGAAGCGTTCGTGCCACCAAAAACACTTATCCAACATTTCCAAGGTCTGCGGACCGTTAAATCCGTTTTTCACACAAAATTTAATGCAAACTCGTTGATGCACAGTTGATGCCATTTTCAAACTTGTAAAAAGTCGAAAACACGCATAAAGGTAGATGTACTCGGTACAGCGTAACTTTTATAAATGTCAAGCTATGACGCTGAAATTTGAAGGGAAATGTCAATGATAGATGTGGTAAACTAACAAAAAAAAAATTCTCATCGGGTGACTGACAGCGCCACACGGTGGCCGGTCCTAAAACTTTTTAATGTAGGTAGTATGCCCGAGACTGCAGTATAGTCATTATCTAATCGATGTATGCTGGGTACGGGAGAATTCGAGTAGAAGAAGTCAGTTTGATAACTATCGAAACGGAATATACTCGTATTTTGCAATCTCATACTTCTTGAAGGTATGCGGATGTTAATCAATTTCGATAACTTCGGACAGTACATTATTACTATTGTATTGTATAGCTGAGAATCTCCGACAGATTCTCGACAATATCATATGTTTTAGACGAGTCTTCCAATTATTTTAGCATACTGCTCGTGGCCAAAGATACAGTTTGGAGAGGTTTGTGGTTACTGGAGGCGTGGAAGTACGACGCACAAGGGGAAGAATCCCAATGTGTTGGACTGACAAAGTGAGAAATGCCAGTGGACTATCCTTAAGAACTGTCCTTTGATCTGCAGAGTGCAGGGATGGATGAAGAGAAGTCGCCAGAGGATATCATGGGAGTCACGATGCTGAGTCATGACCTACATGACAGGATATCCTCCGAAACTTATACAATTATCTAATTAGAACCGATATCCTCCGAAACTTATACAATTATCTAATTAGAACCAAATTAGAATATGCATCTACGGTTTGGGCTCCTCATCAGCTCAAATATAAAAACAATATAGAACAAATACAAAAAAAATCCTCAGATATCTATGGTACAGAACAAAGGGCGATTACCCAAAATATGCTCACCATGTCGAACTTCTCACGGTGTGTAACTATAGAAGCCTTGAAACAAGAAGGCAAGAATCCATTGCGATATTCCTAATAAAGGTTTTCCAAGGTTCATTTAACTGTCCCGCGATTCTAGAAACACTAAGTTTATATGTACCCAATAAATATAGCCGTGCAAGGAATCACCCTCTGTTCTACATACCAACTTACAGGACGAATATCATGGCTAAACACTCAGTCACGCGTGGTATAGAGATATTGAACCAACTGAATGACACTGTTGATATATTCTCGGTACCGTCTAGCAGTATGAGAAGAATCCTGGCTGATATTATTCCTAACGAATAAGCTAACTCTAGGAGCAGACCCTCTTTGTGTAACAGGAGAAATCCTTGCAAAGTGGATTAAAAATAATAATAATAATAATAATAATGATCGTATTTATTTTGAAAAATAGGATCAATTCATACCTTAGAAAGTTTCATCAAATTAATATGCGATAATGACAAATTATAGTTTATATAAGTATTTCTTAGACAGATCTTTGATGATTAAATCTGTGAAGCAACTCATTTAGTGTTCGAGGAAACTGCGTATTAAGGAGTTCAGATACTAGAGTTTTTTTCCAAGTTTACTCTTTAGGAGTAATAAGGAATTTTAGATGCATACATTCCCTTAAATTCCTTCGATTGTCTTATTATGAAACCAAAAACTCTAAACAATTAGCAGTTTATGGACTTGGCTGAAATGGATATAATAAAGTGGAGATGTGTTCTCTCTTCTTCTTCTTCCTGGCACTCTCCCAACTCATTGCCTAGGTAGGCTGTTGGGGTCGGCTCTTCTCGTTCTCAGGCTGTATTTTCTTAGGTTCTGGGTGTCGTTTTCATCTAGGCCGTTTCTCTGCAGGATTTTGGAGCATTGAGTCATCCAGGAGTTCTTTGGTCTTCATCTGGACGGCTGTCGTGGAAGATCCACAGACATTGCTTGATTTACCGTATGGTCTGGTGGTCTCCGTCTTATGTGCCCGTACAATCTCAGCTGTCACTCTTCCAGCTTACTGTTTATGTCAGTGACTCCCAGGCTACCACGAATGCGTGAGCTCTTAATTTTATCTTTAAGTGATACTCCTGCCGACCACCTAAGCATTAGCATTTCTGCTGTTTCAAGTTGCCTAGAGTAGGAGCTGTACATAGTCTAGCATTCTGATCCATACATAATTGCGGGTCTAACGATAGTCTGGTATACCTTTCCTTTCAGTTTTATAGACATTTTTGGGTCACACAATAGATGTGTTATCTCTTTCTATCCTAATAGAGACGTGGCGTGATGATAACGACGATGTTTTGTGAGATTCCGCGTATAACGAAATCGTGAAAGCCTATTTCATTTGAAATATCAAATAGCTTTTTTAAATTTACGAAATCAAATTGACTTTTCAGAAGGTAATTGAGTCTGACATTTTTTTGGCGTATAATTATTTTAAAGAATATAAAATTACAACGTCAAATTATATATTATATTATTTTTTTAAATCTTCAAGAATCTTGAAATGTCAAAAAGATTATTGGACATCTGGGGGGGGGGATTAATTTATTCAGCGTCCTTTAGTAACCCTATTTACCTCAAGGGCGTTTTAAATGCCCATTAAGCGGGTTTGATATTTATGCAAATACAGAATTGCCATTTCTACATTTAGCCTTTTCGATATTTCTATAAACTAGATTGGAGAAGTCTCAGCCCATTCCTTTTTGACATTATTATGGATATAATCATAGAGGAGGTGACTTCTCTGGGCCTGGGTTACAAAATGGGAAATACGAGTAAATTGATCAGTATAGTGTGTTATGCCGAAGACGCTGCAATATTGGCAGAAAACGAAGATGTTCTTCAGAGAATGCTCTACAAATTTTACCTTGCTTCTAAGAAATACAATATGACGATTTCTGTCAATATAACAAAGTGTTTAACAATATCAAAAGAGCCACTCAGATGCAAACTGATCATCGATAACGTACCCATCGAGCAAGTCATGCGATTCACTTACCTAGGTGTAGAGATCTCCAGCAACTAGCATACCTATACCATATAGTGAAGTACGAGCACAAACTAATAAAGCGATAGCTTTGGCTGGCTGCCTGCGGGACACTACATGGAGAAACAAACACATGCTAACCGAAAATAAGGTCAGGATATATATAAGACATGCGTCCGCCCAATCATGATATATGGGATAGAAGTGAGAGCCGATACCAACAGGACAAAAAACCTTCTCAGAGTGGCAAAAATGAGAACCCTACGCTCCATCGCAGGCAGAACTCTTAGAGATCAGATCAGAAAAGAGACGATAAGTTCTGTCTGTGGTGTTGAGGGATCATGTGGACCACATAGAGGATACAAGACTGGCAAAAATCGCTAAGACTGAAAACCCTAGCAGCAGGAGATTACCAGGAAGGCCGCCGAAAAGGTGGAAGGACGTCATCATCCCAGGACAGCCCACCGTCACAAACAGGCCATACCATCTTCCTTATATTTCATTTTTTTTTTAGTATTTTTAATCGTTCCTGTGCTAAAAAAATCCACCCGTTCCGGTGATACACATCAATACACATGTAAAAATGAGCGATTTAAAACCGGAAAAATAAAAATATTCATAACCAATCGCTTAAATTAATTAAATTTGAAGTCAAAAGTGATAATAATTCAAATTTAATTGCTGAAAATATGAAAAAAAACATCGGACGACGTTCACAAAACGGGCGAAGTGACCACCTCAAACGAAAGCCGTCTGTCTACTAAGCGAAAGAAGCGAGCGAACTGAGATTCTATTTCTTGCGTTCCCATATACCGAAATAGAGTGAGAGTGAGACGTGAATAGCGTCGCTTCCTCACCCATAGCGGTTTTTTAGAATGAATATACCTACGTCACACACTGGCACACGTTTGATTGTATTGGTGAATTTATTCCCGATTTTCACAAAATATCTCTGATGTGGCCGATAAGTGTAAATTATTATTAATATTATTTTTTTCATTCAATGCGTAAATGTATTACGGAGGAATATCTAAAATGTGAACCCAGTATTTATTATATTTATAGAGATATTAAAGTTTTAAGAAGCAATGTGTACTAGTTACATATCACAGGACAGGAAGGGTTAATATCACAAAATGTAATCTACGAACTAATCTGATGGCAGTAAAAATACAACAGGGGGAAGAGAGAAGATTGAAGCTATACAGTTTGCCATTAAAGCTCATATAGCCAGAGAGAGGTTGGTGTGTCCATGCCAATGGATAGTACAAAAGCTTGGACACATCCACGGGAAGTCGAGGCGCATCTTGTATATCTGTCTTCCCACGGGGGGTGATGAGCATTGATATCGCACAGTTGGTAGCTCGGCCTCTAGACAGGCTTTCAGAATTGCACGAGGAGTCAACTCTAGCAAGGGGTAGAAGCAGACGTCACCATACTCCGGGTTGATTCGTACCGAGAAGGACAATCGCGAAGTAATTTAAATCTGATTAAATGTAGCAATCAGGAATCAACACAAAAAAAAATATACAAATTTTCTGAGGCCCAATTATCATATATAGTATAAACTGTTGGCGTCCATATAATATGTTTATTGCTATACTGTGATCGAGAGTTTATATCATCTTTGGAGTTTATTTAATGATCCCACGACATCTGTTATCTACCGAATCTGACATCCAATAAAACGCATCTGTTATCTATCGAATCTGACATCCAATAAAACGCATCTTTTGAAAATAAACCACTTTGAAGTACTCGTATTTAACTTCCAGTTGCAAGAAACTTGGTGAAGAGTTGGTGTAAAAAAACAAGTATTGATACGAGCAATTACGTAATCCGGTTCCCAGTCCAGTTCTTCTGGTCTTAACTGGTCTATCAGTGCTGCTTCTGCCCATCCAGAGTATATAACCTCGGCTCGTTATCTTGGCATGGGAGCCGTTATGCAGCAGGGCACCATTACATAATGATACACCCAGCATCCACTCTATCGTGCTGTTATTATTCCGTGGCGTAAACATGTCAAGACCAGGTTACGAGTACTTATCCGATATATACTATTAGCGTATCAATTTGTTGTATAGAATTATACATACATGCCATCAAGCCGTTTGGTGTGCAGAGTGTGGACAGAGCTCCAGGCTTTTCTATCGCAACACACACACACACGTACAGTGGAACCTCTCATAACGAGAATAATTCGTTCCAGTATCTTACTCGTTATGTGAAACACTCGTTAAGCGAAACAATTTTTCCCATATAAATCAATGTAAAATACGATAATGCGTTCCATACCGAAAAAAATACTCAATTTTTTTATTTTTAACGTTTATTCAAATAAAATTACATATTTATAAATTGTTAAGGAGCGTAACAACCCGGAATGCGATTTCGATTTGCATAAAACAATAAAAAAATCGAAATAACTAGTTTTTTTATTTATGAATTTATGACAAATAATTAATACTTTTTTACAAGAAGTAAAATCCGGTAACCCTCAGAATCTACGAGCTTCTTATAGTCGCTGATGAAGTTCTCTGCTGCCTTTGTGTCAAAGCTTGCTGCTTCACCGTGCCTCACAAGGCTGTGGATGCCGGTTCTTCTCTTAAATTTCTCGAACCATCCATGACTTTCCTTAAATTGTACTTCTTTTTCGGCAGTTGATGATCCTGGCGTCTTCTTAACGAGGTCGGCGAAAATAACTTTCGCCTTCTCACAAATTATGTTTTCGTTAATAGTATCGCCTTGCAATTATTTTTCGTTTATCCATATGAGAAGCAACCTTTCAACATCATCAAGAATAGGTAACCGTTTCGTAGACATTCTTGACACTCCCTTTGAAGCATCTATCTTCTTAATTTTGTCCTTGTTCTTGAGGATAGAGCAAATCGTTGATGTAGACCGATTGTATGTGCGCGCTAGATCAGCCACGCTCACACCTCGTTCTCGCTTTTCAATGATTTTACGTTTCATACAGTTACTTTTATTCTCTTATGGCTGTCTTCTTGTGGCTTTTTCTTCAGGGACATTTTTGCAAGGGTCATCAAACTTTGCACAAAAAAAATTACAAATAACGTCTGAACTAAAGTTTGGAAAAATGTGTGATCACATGTGACACTAACGTGCTAGCGGAACGAGTGCTGACCAGAGACTGACGCACTGGCGCGGAAGTCCCGGCTCACAAGTGAGTGACGTGAAGATGGGACTTCTTTCTGCGTCACTCGTTATGTGAAATGTCGCTCGTTAAGGGAGCATTTTTTTCACAATCTGTTTAGCTCGTTATGCGAATTACTCGTTATGCGAATTACTCGTTATGAGAGGTGCTCGTTATGAGAGGTTCCACTGTATTTTCCTTTCTGTATATCCATGCACTTTTTAACAGATCCTACGACTATTAATAACATTTCATTATTTTAAAATAACATTAACTTCATCCAACCATACTTTCTTGGTCTACCTCTACCATTTAGTAGTAAGATCGGACTAAGAATTCAAGATTAACAGGGAAATTCGTATGCGCACTAAAAAGCCACCCGTAGGGACACAGTCCATAAATTTTAAAACACCCAAATAGCCAAAAGAATATACTATCGAGTATATCTTCAGGAGCAATTATTATTACGCCTGAAAAGAGCTTCGGGATTGGAGATACTCGTGAGGTGCATAACCGCGCGGTAACGTATAGGAATTCCGTACGGAAAGTCGCCGGTTCGAACCCCGTACAATGCTATTCTCCTCGAATGACACAAGCGTTTTATTATCCTTGTATTCGGGGGTATAAAAATTCCTATGACTTCAGTCATATATATACTTTCAAAACACAGGAAAAATCATGACAGTGTGCTTCGACTGTCTCATTTCAGTATGCCATTGGATCCAACGGTGTGGCCGGTGAATCTGCTGGCGTGCAACGGTTCACTCAAAAAGAAACAAAAGAAAAAACAGGTGCCTGAGAATCTCGCGCATCTGTTTATAATAATTGTATTTAAATAATAATTGTAATTAAATAACAATTATAATATTAATATTATATTATTAATTCATATTATAATTAATTAATTAATTATTAATATTAATTCATTAATAATAATTAATATTAATATTATCAAGATTAATTAATATTATCACTATTAATACTATATTTTTAATAATAATTCTTATTATTAATAATTATTATTATTAATTAATATTCATTGTACGAGTAAATTAATTATTTATCAATTATATTATATTTATTAAGTTGTATATATTTATTATAAGTAATTAATGTAATTAAATTAAATATATATATTTATTATTATAATACAATATTTAATTTTGTATTTAATAAATAAATAAATTTATTTATTTATCTTTCATTCATCAAAGTATTAAATTATTTATTTATATTATTAATAATTATAAATTTATATTTAATATTTATAATTTATTAAATTTATTTATTTATATTATTATAAATAAATATTAAAGATTATTTGAAATATTACCATTAACGTCCGAGAAAGGGAAGCGTTTCACTTTTCGTGACGTTCAGGCCAATTTGCCCTACCGCACCTACTATATAGAAGTTTCACTTCAAAAACATCACGACATTGAATTGGCGCTGAAATTGCTAGAAAATCCTCGACTACGAGGTCCAGCAACAAAAACGAGAAACATGTGTAGTGATGATTAATATAATTACTAGAAAAACAAAGTAGTTTATTGTTAAATATTTAAAATAATAACTTTATCCAGTTTTTTCATAATTTTAAAGGGTATCGTTCTGTTGTGAGTTCAGTTATTGGGGTTTACCTATTTGACGAGTGCTGCGCATTAATTTCTTATTCATAGAAAAATAACTGCAACGTTCCGATCGATTAGTTAGCCTAGACCAGGGGTGTGAAAAGCACGGACCGAGGATGATTTCGAACTTGAATACCATATATTATAGTATATGTAAAGGATGAAGGTATCTCTTCGACAAACGCATCCATCAATTTATTTATTGACAAAATAAAACGATACTCGAGTGTTTTTTTTATTTATCTTCTTTCGGTGTTGCCTATCTTCTTCGGATTTTCCCCTCTTTTGAAAGAAACTTAA
>CATKWJ010001122.1:0-35000 GCA_949825065.1 Odontocerum albicorne
AATATATATATATATATATATATATATATATATATATATATATATATATATATATATATATATATATATATATATATATATATATATATATATATATATATATATATATATATATATATATATATATATATATATATATATATATATATATATATATATATATATGTATATATATATATATTATATATATATATATATATATATATATATATATATATATATATATTATATATAAATATATATATATATATATATATATATATATATATATATATATATATATATATATATATATATATATTATATATATATATATATATATATATATTATATATATATATATATATATATATATATATATATATATATATATATATATATATATATATATATATATATTATATATATATATATATATATATATATATATATATATATATATATATATATATATATATATATATATATATATATATATATATATATATATATATATTATATATATATATATATATATATATATATATATATATATATATATATATATATATATATAATATATATATATATATATATATATATATATATATATATATATATATATATATATATATATATATATATATATATATATATATATATATATATATATATATATATATATATATATATATATATATATATATATATATATATATATATATATATATATATATATATATATATATATATATATATATATATATATATATATATATATATATATATATATATATTATATATATATATATATATATATATATATATATATATAATATATATAATATATATATATATATTATATATATATATATATATATATATATATATATATTATATATATATATATATATATATATATATATATAATATATATATATATATATATATATATATATATATATATATATATATATATATATATAATATATATATATATATATATATATATATATATATATATATATATATATATATATATATATATATATATATATATATATATATATATATATATATATATATATATATATATATATATATATATATATATATAATATATATATATATATATATATATATATATATATATATATATATATATATATATATATATATATATATATATATATATATATATATATATATATATATATATATATATATATATATATATATATATATATTTATTAGTGTCATCTCTTTTACTTTTCTTACCTAACAATTAAAATTCTGTTTTATTTATTTTACAGATGTGAGAAAAATTTAGTGTTGTAAATCTGAAGATATATTTTCATCGACATTATTATATATTTTACATCAAACTGTAAATATTGTAATTCAAATAAATCCATTTAAAATATTATTTCCTTTATTGACACATTGTATATATTGTACCATCCCCCTTCGTTCGATCCTCGTGTCAAATAGTTCCTTTTGTCTCCGCTCCTAAATTGAATCGTCTCTATTAACCTTTCCTTCCCTGTGTTGGGTATCTTCTACACGTTGCTTCTAATAAACATCAATATCTCTATAAATATTATAAATACAAGGTTATGATTTTAGGTATTCCTCCATAATATATTTACGCATTGATTTAAAAAATAATATTAATAATTGTCAGAATTTATCGACTATATCGTAAGTATTTCGTGAATATCGGAAACAAATTCGCATTTAAACGCTGTGAGTGCCTCGATCTTGGGTATTGACGATAGGTGAAGAGTATGCGGGAAGCGCGACACTATATTCGCATCTCACTTTTGCATACTAGACTGAATTGCGAGGAGCTCAATTGTCTCAACCTCGCAAGTGTAAGCCACGCCCGAGTTAGCCACCAACCCTGCCGCGCCGCAGTAGCTGTTGAGCTGGCAACGAGACTAGATCTACGCCCGTTCCGTGAGCGTTGCCAGATGGTTTTTTAATGTTTTCAGCAAATAAATCTCAATTATTATAATTTTTAACTTCAATTATAATTAATCAAGGGGATTATCTATGAATGTTCTTATTTTTCCGATTTAAAATCGCTAATTTTTGATCGCGTACTCACTACCCAACACCGGAGCGTGCGTTTCAATTTTATCACTATAAGGGAAGGGTTAATATCATGTTATTATGATAATTAGATATTATTTTACTTTACTATAGCTTTTTATAAGTGTAATTCAACCGTGTAAATTTTATTTCTCTGTCAATACATTAATAAGGTGAAAAATCTTTCTTATCGTTTATAAAAAACTTTCATTTGGTAAATATCTAATACAGTGCCGATATACTTTCGTTGTGAAGTGTCAGTATTTTAGGTAGGATAGTGTCCTAATTCGCAGAATTACCAAATCCGACCCGTTCAACTCATCGCCCTGCGCCGCACAGTATTCGGATTGACCAATCTAGAGGGACAAAATTATTTTTCATGTCATTCGACATTTTTAAGTTACATTTTAATAACTAGAGGCTTAAAAAATATAAACAAATGGTTTTTAATTTAATAATAGGTTTTAACCTTTCCTTCCCTGTGTTGGGTATCTTCTACACGTTGCTTCTAATAACCATCAATATCTCTATAAATATAATAAATACAAGGTTAAGATTTTAGGTATTCCTCCATAATATATTTACGCATTGATTTAAAAAATAATATTAATAATAATCAGAATTTATCGACTACATCGAGGTGTTTTGTAAAGATCGAAAAAAAATTCGCATTTAAACGCTGCGAGTGCCTCGTCTTGACGATAGGTGAATAGTATGCGGGAAGCGCGACACTATATTCGCATCTCACTCTTGCATACTAGACTGAATTGCGAGGAGCTGAATTGTCTCAACGTCGCAAGCAAAGGCGTAAGCGCCGGGGTATGCGACTGACGTTCCGCGCCACTAGTATCTTTTAAGCTTGCAAATAGGTTAGACGTACGCCCGATCCGTGAGCGTTGCCAGATGGTTTTTTAATGTTTTCAGCAAATAAATCTCAATTATTATAATTTTTAACTTCAATTATAATTAATTAAGGGGATTATCTATGAATGTTCTTATTTTTCCGATTTAAAATAGCAAATTTTTTATTGCGTACTCACTACCCAACACCGGAGCACGCATATTATTTTTATCACCGTAAGGGAAGGGTTAAATTTATCAAATACACCAAAATACATTGAGAATAAGACTAATTTAGAAACGTTCAAAACTTAATACTTATAATTTTGAAAAAAATACACAAAAATAACTTTTTTTTAATAGCATTAGAAAATCGCTTTCGTACACATGTTTAACTTTTTTGGGTAATTTTCTAATAAGACTTATTTATGTTAAGGATCAGCAGAAACTTATTAATATTTAAATAAATCGTAATTAGTCCTAACACGCGAAGTTTTTTAAATGTGATGTTGCCTAATTTCTTTATTTTTGGCCTCTGCTGCCTCTTCAGACATTTGTCCAATAGGAATCAAAGAAGAATCGATGATCTCAGTACCGTGCGTCAATATTTTGTGCAAGGCTGCAGGCATATTGTGTTATACCACGAGTATAATGATATGTATAACATTTTTTTTTTCCTTAGCGTAATTTTCAAATTTCGCTGTTCAAAATATCTGTTACAATTATGCTCTCTACTTCTTCTTCTTCTTCTTCATCTTATTTTAGGCCTGTTGGTCTGTTATGGTCCTGCATCATTGTTTGCCTCTTGCGACGTCGACTGCCAGCTGTCTTTCCATTCCTCTTGGTTCCGCCATTCTGGATACGCGTTCATTCCAGAACCTTCTTCTCTGTCGTCCCCATCTTACAATATCTTTAACTTCCCGAAGGGTTTTGCCAGTGATACTCCTGAGTACCTCCATTTCGCTGGTTCGAAGGAGATTTTTGGTTCTGACAGTGTCGGCTCTGGACTCTATGCTGTATGTAATTATGGGGCGGACACAGGTCTTGTATATCCTCACCTCGCTTTGGATGTTCATATGCTTGTTTTTTCAGATAGTGTTCTTTAAACATCCGGAAATAGCTGCGGCCTTTTGTGATTGTTCAAGCACTTCGCCATAGAGGTCATTATTACACATTATGCTAGCACCCAAGTATTTAAATTTTGTTACTTGTTCAATCGGCGTGTCGTCGATCGCCACAGTGCATCCAACTCGCTATCTGGTTAGAGTCATCCATTTAGTCTTGCTGATGGAGATAGACATGTTGTATTTTTTGGAAGCAGTGTGGAATCAATGTAGCATTTGTTGCAGGTATGATGGTGTCATCGTCAGCATAGCATATGATGTTTAGCATATTGTCGCCCATCTTGTATCCCAGGTTAAGTTCGGCAACTTATTCTATAATTTTATCCATAACCAAGTTAAATATAAATGGGCTTAAACTATCTCCTTGTCTTACTCCGGTTGGTGTTGGAACGTCATTAGAGAGTTCTCCGTCTACGCGAATTCTTGTGGAGCTATTTAGGTTTATACGCGTTCCTTTCGAGCAAAATGCTTATTACATCTTCTAGTTGGATTTTATCAAAGGCCTTGGTCAGATCGATAAAAGCAAGGTAAGCAGTCTTGTTGTATTCCAAAGACTTTTCTTTAATTTGCCGCAGTATGAATATAGCATCTGTAGTAGATCTGTTTCTTCGGAATCCTTGTTGTTCATCTCTATTTTTAATTTGTTGTCCTAATTTTACTCTTAGGATGTTGGTGAAGAGCTTGAGAAATGCACTTAAAAGATTTATTCCTCTGTAGTTACCAGGATCAGATTTTTGTCCTTTTTTGAAGATGGGAATCGTTATACTGGCCCTCCATTCATCTGGTATTGTTGTAGTTTCAAGGATCATGTTGTAAATTTTATGGAGATTTTTCGCTAGTTCTTCGCTGCCATATTTTATGAGTTCGTTTGGTATATTACCATTTCCAGGAGTTTTTCTATTTTTAAGTATTTTCATTCCTTGTCTAATTTCACTCTCCTCCAATGTCGTGGGTTCGTCAATTGTTATATCTGGGGCTGCTGGTGGAGATGTGCTGTTAAACAGGTCTCTAAAATATTTTTCCCATTCCACTATAGAAATCTTGTTAATTTGAGCGTCTTCATTAAAATTGGTTTCTTTTTATCTCTTAGCATCTTCCATACTTTTTTAGCGTGTGTCCTAGTAGGACGTGCTGATGATGTTGATGTTGACATCTCTGTATTCGCTTTAGTCGAATTCTGTGTTCCTTTTCGTTCGGGGTCATCAATTTAGCGGGATGCTTAATTTGATACGTCGTGATGATCTTGATTTGTTTTGTACTTAAAATAAAAAACGTCGATTCAGGAATGCGAACGAAAGTGAGAGTGAATAGTCGGTAAATAATAAACAGAAATGAATGGTCAAGCGAATAATAACAAGTGCTCTTTATTCAACGATAAGTAGGTATATATAGAATTTCAGAACGGGACGCGTGACTGCGTCCGCGGTATATCTCGATCTCACTCCTGCGCGTGCTGAGGTGGTCGGAAGCGCTGCGGACACTACAGTGGGTAGGATATTTATTGTCGAAACGGCGAGACGGCGTGATATGTTCTCTTTCTACCTTGGAATGCGATGTAAATATTATTTGCGTGTAAACAGTGTTGACGTTTCTGGTATGTAACAATTGTAGATATCCAGAGGTTGATTCATCGGTCGTTGAACCTGCATGTTGACAATATTTTAGGGACGTGGGTACCCTACACTTTCTTTTGGGCGCCATAGAGATCACGCTCCATATCTTTGGTGAACTTTCTCCAATATTCTTCTTTTATCTTTCTGATTTTGGAGTTTACCTTGTTTCGAACAGTTACATATTTGGCGTATTCTTCTCTAGATGGGTTGCTTCTATAAGTCAAGTAACTTTTCTTTTTATCCTCTGCGAGTTGTCGTACATCGTCATTAAACCATGGTTTGGTGTTTATCTTCGCATTGATATTTATGTTTCTTTTTTCCTAGAGCCTCCGTGGCAGCTTTGTCAATTTCTGATTTTATCTTTTTCCACGCTCGATTAACATCATCGGAATCTAGTATTGGATTGTCAATAAGATTTTGGGACAATCTATTTTGATATAGTAGACGAGTGCTGTTATCGCCGATGGATTCTATATTGAGTTTGCTGATTATCTTCGGAGGTTTGCGAATTCTTTTTGGTATTTCAATACTCAGCTCTCTAATTCTGGATAACAACTGTTTTTTCTCTTCTAAAACCCGATCATATGATTGATATAAATTGAGACCTCTTTCAGAAGCTTCCTGTTGGATATTTTTATACTATATACATTACAATGCTAAAGCTTCTTCTGGGGAATAAGGATTTTGTATTGGAGTTGTGAAAATTGGTTTCTTTGCCTTTTTATAACTCGTTGCTCTTCTTGGTGATGCAGTCAACATTTCTTGTATTGAATTTGCCCCATCACGTCTACGACTGACTCGAACACTAACTGCAGCTTCATATGTCAATTCTTCCTTCTCGTAGCTGGTAACCAAATCACGCACTTTTCTCCATTTTGATTGGGATGAACATTCTCGAAATATTTTAGCTGTACGGCCTGCCTTATTAATTGTCTGTATTGGAGAAGAAAAATCTAAATCTTCACAAAACCAAAGTTGGTAGAGTTTTAAAAACAAATTCAAACGTCTTTGTTTTTGTACCCATTTTTGACGAATTTTCTCACATTCGGTTTTTACAAAAACTTTTAATCTTATAGCTTCTGCTTCTTTATCATGTTGAATATTGTAAAACCTTTTTACGAAATCATAAACACGCTGAATGCGGTGTTTCGAAGGGTTAGAACGCCATATTTCAAAAATACTAATTCTTGTAAGTGTGTGGTCCCTATAACAAAAACTATATATATTTAAGAAATCGCACAAAATCGCAATACATGACAATGCTTTTTATTTAAAGAATATATAAAATTATTTTTTAAACTTAGTTTCATAGCCTTGCGACATCTTGCACATAAACGTACATCTTGTTAAACTTTGAACTCAATAAAATGCACATGATAAAATTTCATGAATTTGTCGTCGTTATAAAAATAATCTTTTGTATAAATAAATTTATATAATGATGACATAACATAAATACATGAATAAATACCTGTAGAACACGATGCTATCACGAAAATTATTTTCAATATTTTTTTAAAACACTTAACATGCACAAACTTCGGAAGTCAGAAATGTACTAATAGAAATATTTTATACCTGCGACACAAAGCGTCACTTTGTCTCGTCATAAAAAATAAAATAAGGGTTTCTTGAAAAATCTGGCAATTGTATCTTATCAATAGGTGTGTTTGATACACTAAAAAGGCATTTTTTATGTGAAGTATTGATTTTAATTTTTAGGATTTTGTCCCTCTAGATTGGTCAATCCGAAATCTGTGGATCGTATGGAACGCTCCTTGTCTTTCAGGTCGAAATTACCGTCTTTGAAACTCAAAAACATCGACGAGCTGTCCTTTCATTCATAGCATCTTCACCGTACACTTCGCAAATATCGCGAGCAGCTTTGACAGCTTTATTCCCTTGATTCCATTTTTAAAAATTTTTTTTTAGTTAATTGATATACTTTATATGTCTCTTTCTGCATTGATCAATAAATTCAAACATACACTGTGACGACCACGACGTGAGTTATGTCTAATAATCCAATACTTGAGTATTCAAGTCTGTGGGGTTATGGCAGAAGTTGATATGTCCGTTTTTTGTCATTTTGTGTTTATTCTCCTAATTTATAGAAAATATTTCTCAATCTCTTTTCCTGCAGAGTAGACAACTTCAGTAAATGCAATATATCTTTATTAGTCAGAAATTTGTTTCATATAAATATTTTTACAGGTTCAAGTTGAAAGGGTACAATATGTGAAAATTTTATTACAATTCATTTTACAAGTTATAAAGAAGAAAATCGAACAATTTTCAACATATAAAGGGTCTTTCAAATTGAGTGTTTTCTTAAATTCTAAGATAAAATACAGATGGCGTTGTGAGCTTGCCTGGGTCCTGTGACATTTGAGAAGTGTAATGTATGAAATTTATAAAAATGGAGTCGTATACAATACAACAACGCGTTCAAATTGTTGAGTTATTTACTTTATGTATTGTAATCTCCGGAAACGGTGTTGCTAATTGCCCACCAAGATCATGTGATCTGATACTGTTGGACTATTTTCTCTGGGACAACGTGGAAAGCCATGTCTATAAGAATAACCCCCGATCAATTCCTGAGCTGAAAGACGAAATTATTCGCGTTATTGGTGAGCTAGAACCGCAATTATGCCAAAATGTCATCGAAAATTTTGACAAAAGAGTGGACATCTGTGGAGCTGCGAGAGGTAGACATTAGGATGATATTGTTTTTTGTGTTTAAATGTTATACATTATACTTCAATGACCGATAAAAAGTTTTTTGAAATCAAAGCAAATTGTATGTTTTATTCAAGAATTAAAAAAAAACCGTTTAATTTGAAAGACCCTTTATTATATTTCTGTGGCGTTATGGCACAAGTTGATATGTCAGTTTTACCTTAGTTTACAGGAGAAGATGTATTAACTTTGATAAGCTGTTAAAATCAGTATAAATAAGCATTTTTTAAGTCTTTCCAAACGATATATCTTTTGTTTGGATAATGACTGACACACACAGTTTTGTCACAACATGCTGAGAAATGCTTTCTATAAATTGGGAGAATAAACACAAAATGACAAAAAACGGACATATCAACTTCTGCCATAAGGCCACATAATTAAAGCTACATTTTCCCATTTGGCTAAATTCTCGCGTATATTTCAATAAAATAAAACGAATACGTAAATATCCAAGCTAACTAATATTTATCAATGTTATATCGGACGTATGCGTCACCCCTTGTATGTGTATAGATTCTTGTATGTTTGATTGTATGTGTATTTATATGTAAATTCTGTCATATTTGATATTTGTTTGAATTGTAAATTTGGTATATTATGATATTTGTATGAAATATTTATGTTTGTTTGATTCGCGCGGCAAAAATGTAGACTTATGGACGGGCGTCGAGACTAGATCGCTGACCGGTCGGTCTAAGCATTGCGCAAAACTCCCGAAAATTGTTGTATTTCGCGAGGTGTGGGCGCTTGCGATGACCGACTGACCGTTCATAAGAGGGGTCTCTTTCAATTTTAAATATACTACTACCTACTTTATACTATTATAGTATACCTATTCTCAGTACACTGTGTTTTACTTTGAGACCTGCTACAACCTGCCATAAGAGGAATCTCTTCACCATTGCTACCTTCTCTCATCGATCTACGCCTTTTGGAATTTACCTGAATTCTCCGAGCATTGCGCAGCAACCATCGCACCTATTTACAGTTCTTTATACCGGTGCCGTACAAATGTCTTATTTAAATAGAGCCTTTTAATTTTACGAGGATTAAAAAATTTCGATGAAATATTATTACTTGCCTATTATTTTAGCACTGTAATAACCCATCAATAATGACGGAAGTAAATATTGTATTTTTATTTCAATGTGATGGTGTGCATGTCCTTATGCTGCTTTACAATGTCGTCGTATTGCCCCTTCTCTAGTTTCGCTTGTTCGGATTTTGATTAATAATAATAATGAGAAATCATAAAATTGAATTTTGTCTTTCAAAAACAATTCAAAAAACTTACATTTCAAAGTTATTTTCAACAAAATGACGAGTTTAGTCCGTTTCCGGAAAAGTATCATCATGTCTCAGGGGCTCCGGGTATTGTTATAATATCTCCGGGTTACGCTAATTTTGTAATAATATCTAAAAATTAACTTAACTGCAAGTCTGTTATATCAATAAAAGTAAAATAGGTTTCATATAATCGCCGCAAAGTATAACGCTTAGCGTTAGACCAATATGAAATATAATTTTGACTTCAGGTAATCATCCCAGTTTTGACTGACTATCATATTTTGACTTCAAGTAATCATCCCAGTTTTGACTGACTATCATATTTTGACTTCAGGTAATCATCCCAGTTTTGACTGACTATCATATTTTGACTTCAGGTAATCATCCCAGTTTTGACATATTTTGTTCCTATATTTACTACTTTATTAAAAGAAAAGTACATTTGTTTACTTTTCTTGAACATAAAGGAATATTTGTTTTTGAAGTGAAACTTCTATCTATGCGGTAGGGCAAATTGTCCTGAACGTCACGAAAAGTGAAACGCTTCCCCTTCTCCGACTTTAATGTTATTATTTCAAATGATCTTTAATATTTATTTATATTATTATAAATGAATAAATTTAATAAACATTAAATATAAATTTATAATTATTAATAATATAAATAAATAATTTGATAAATGAACGATAAATAAATAAATTTAAAAATTTATTTATTTATTAAATATAAAATTAAAGATTATATTATAATAAATATTTATACTTAATTTAATTAATTAAATAATACTAAAATAAATAAATTAAATGATAGTAATTAATTAATTATAATTATTAGATATAATTTAATAAATATAATATAATTAATAAATAATTAGTTTCTAATTAATAATTATTAATATTAATTATTATTAACAATAATTTAATTAATTAATATTAATAATTAAAAATAATATTAATTAATATTATCATATTAATTAATAATATAATATTATAATAAAGAATTAATATTAATTAATTGTAATTATTATTAATATTAATTAATTATTAATCAATATAATAATTAATAATAATTATTTAATCAATTATAATATTTATTTATAAATGGTTATTAATTATTTTTAATTAATATATAATGAATGAAATAATAAAATTTATTTATATTAATTAATTAAAATAACCATTTTCTAATCCTAAAAAAAATCGTTAACAAATGGGAAAAAAGCAATGAATTAAATCAACTTTTCCTAGGATCTAAGAAGTTTCACTTCTACCGCGCGAGAGTCTCGCGAATCTGTTTTTTGTTTTTATTGGCTTGTATTTAGTTAACTATAAATATCCCATATTTCCCATTGAAGAAATCTTTCTTTTTACTCATGAACAATCTCAATGTTTACACAAACTGAAATCTGGTCTGGTTTAATAATAAATTCATTTCTTATTAATAAATACATTATTTATTAATAAATACATTATCAAACGTATGCGTCACCTAAAATATGATGAATGTATATTTTCTTGTTCTTTGATATTTTTTTATGTTTTGTATAATGTTTATATAATGTTTATGTTTGTTGAGGTTCGTGCTGCGTCACGACCATAACTGAAGTGTTATTTATGCGTGGCCATCTCGAGACAGTATCAAAAACACTTAGGGCCTTTAAAAACATATTTCTGGTTGGTTGGAAGAGATTGCCACATGGCAATAAACTCGCAAGGTTAAAAAAAAAAAGTCGGCCGGCCCATGCATGCAAAAACTTGCAAGAATTGTAATATCTCGCAAGTCATGACGGCATACACGGGCGCAAACAGGCGCTTGCGATGAACGATTAGCCGCATATATTGAGCCCAAAAGTCAAAAAATATATTCTCAGTTCACTCCAGGCAGTAGCCTTTAACTTATGACCATCCACTACCTGCTAAAGAAGAATCTCTTCATAAATAAAATTTGTCATGAATAAAATAATAACTATTAACCCGTAAATATGACAACACCTCATGTTACACACGGCCGTAAGTACAACCGATTTTATATTGTTTGATTGAACGTGGATGAACAAACTAATATAACAACATGCTCGAAAAAATACTCAAACAAAACTCATGTAATTTTTGAATCGTGTGTAAGTAAGTATAGCCTTAAATTAAATTCAACGACCACAAATTTGATAAACATGCGCAGTGTTAAAAAGTAATATTCGTTCAATATTCATTATTATTTGTTTGTTTAATGGAACAAACAGTCGTATTTCTATCTAATGAAATTAGTCTCTAGATCTATGGCGTAAAAACGTTTGCTTTGTAGACAGATCGTAAATAATTTATGACAGTCAATTGCGTGGATTTACTATGACATCAAACCTTTCCATTTATCCCTTTCGAACGTTTGAACAGATGTTAAATATTCTCAATAAAAAGGAAAATGTTTATAATGATATGAAACATATTAATTTGATATTTTATATCCAATGGATCGCGAAATGAATCATTAAATGTGCACACCTTTTGCTAATAATTTTGCCAACATACTAAAATTATAGTATTTCAACTTATAAAAATTATAGTTCTGCTACCAAAATATAGATGTCTTTTCTTTTAATTTTAAATCTTATAGGGTTTGTTTATTAAATATGAAAATATTTGCTCAACTCGACAATAGATGGCAGTAAAGTTAAATATGGTATATTAACTGTCCTTATTAACATTTCAGGTAATTCAACATTGATTTAACTATTATGTGTATGAAAATATAATTATAAATGGTCGACTAAAAAGTCTAACGTTTTAATATTTACGGCTTGTACACTTTAATGAAGGTTAGAGCGAATTATTTATGATTTGATGAATACTGCAAATTCACAGTCTGGCGTCATACATTATGTTTTCTTTATGAAAATGAAAACTGTGACGTTTGAAATGTCATGTCTCAAAGGGATGGGGTAAAATCGTTTTTTTTAAATCGAAAAATAGTTTTTCTCTAAACTGACATTTTAATTCCTAATTTTCATTATACTTACTTCTAATATATCGTATGATTTGTATCTATATTTAAATAGGCCATGATCTACTATGAATTAATACTAATTACGAACATTTAATTTTAGGTATAAACAAATCAAAAATCCAATTATCGCATACCCCATCCCTAGCCAATGCGGACTAATGTAGTGACTTTTGATGAACGTCGCCAAATATTATTTTATTTTAGCAAACTGCCACATTTTTGCTAATTTGTAACAAGATGTATTAATTTGTCATTATTGTTAGTTTTATGTAATGTATTTACCTAAATAACTTGCTATTTATTAGAATCGAGGCTCATATTAAAGTTGATAAAATAATTAAAATTACTGAACGTCGTTACAAGGTTATATTGGGGAAAATTTGTCAACTGTCACAGGGACCATGCTACATTTTTTCTAGTATAATTTAAAATATTTTTTTGAGTAGTTGTGTTAATTTGCTTAAATTATGGCCAACATTTTGTAGGCATTTCAACATTCATCCTCAGGGGTGATGTCAAAAAACATTACCAAGTATTGTAAGCACGCAAATGCACCCATTTAAATAGTTACGGGACTTTCGTGGTCCTTCGTATCAGTTGTTTTAGGTCTTTCGGAGTGTTGAACGGCGTGGCTTGACTTAATATGCCAATGTTTCGAAAACATTGTACTTTTTATCTTCAGGGTTTGTTCATAGTCGGCGAATGTGTATGGCACAGTTGACCACGAACTAAACGTGAAAATTAAAACTGCAACGTTTTAGAAATGCATCGTAAGTCAAACAACGTAGTACATCCCAAAATATTTAAAAAAACTTAGTACCCACTTAGTCATACCCACTTTCAACCGCAACATGAACATGTGTTTGGTACGAATAGCCACCCACTTTCTCGATAACGATGTAAACACATTCGTGGAGATCAACGAAAGACCCAACTATTCCGCCATACGCACTCCCTACACGGCAATTTTGAATAAACCTACTTGCGTTATCGTTTGTATATTTCTAAATTTCAAAGTCACGTAAGTTTAAGATGTTTCCATTATTTCTATAGATTTTGTTTGCGTGTTGATAAATTTCGATTGCGTCTTACTTCTTTGTATGAAAGTGATGGCTTTCGAGTAATCTGCTGCGAAGTATTGTTCTCCAGTTTGAGTTTGAAGCGCCAATATATTATTAATGATTGTTATTAATTAATTAATTACAATTAACTTTAATTAATTAACCATTGATACATATAGGAGTATATGTTAAGGAGACAATGAGAAAAATTTGAATTACAATTAACTTTAACTACATTGATCTTAACGATCTTACGAATTAATCTTAACTACGTTGATCTTAACTCTATTGTTCTCCAGTTTGAGTTTAAAGCGCTAATATAAACAACCATTGATACATATAGGAGCATATGTTAAGGAGACAATGAGAAAAATTTGAATTACAATTAACTTTAACTACATTGATCTTAACGATCTTACAAATTAATCTTAACTACATTGATCTTAACGATCTTACGAATAAATCTTAACTACATTGATCTTAACTACATTGATCTTAACTACATTGATCTTAACTACATTAATCTTAACTACATTGATCTTAACTACATTGATCTTGACTACATTGATCTTGACTACATTGATCTTAACTACATTGATCTTAAGGATCTTACAAATTAATCTTAACTACATTGATCATGCTTCTTCGGTTTGTAAATTTGTCGCTTCTTAACGTAAAACACAAATAGGCCTTAATAACTGAAAAAAGAATTTTTTCATTACACGTTGGTACCGCTAAGAAGTTTCTGGAACAAGGAAAAGCAATAGACAAAGTAATGTAACAGCCGATGGCATCGGTGAATCAGTCTTCAGTCAGAAATTCCCTGCTTTTGAGCAACTATCACATTTTCCTCCCGGAATACTCACCTTTGAGTTTACCCTGAAACATTTTATATTCAGCACTAAAATTTAGAACATGCGAGGTTCGATTGGTTTCCCAGTGCCTTCACATTTCGAAATGTAGACTATTACACCTATGCCAGAGGAAGTTCTGTTTTTTTTTCAATCCTGGCGAGGTCCACTAGGCTAAATGTAACTTGGTTGTTGAGCTGTCTGAACATTCCATTAAAAAAGTAGTCTTGTTTTAGGCAGTAGAACTTTTATCAGAAGTTCTAGGAGACCGGTTTTTCACATATGCTTTAAAATTAGAGTAAAATAAAGTAACAAGTATATATAATAATAAAACCATCTATTAGGTCTGTACCTATGAAACCGGATTTTTTTTATAGAAAATACACATTTATTGTACGAAAATGGTAAAAAATATTTTATTCAAAGTATTGCCCATCGCTAGCTACACATGTTTCCCATCGCTCTGGCAATTCGTGGATGTCACGCCAAAAAACCTCTTGCTCTTTTGAGGCAAACCAATCATCGAGCCATTTTCGTAAGAAGTGAAGCGCTGCTCAGCAAGTGCGTGTCCCATCGATGCAAATAAGTAGTAATCGGATGGAGCCAAATCTGGTGAGTAAGCCGCAGAATTAACAGAAATTCAATGCTGTCTGCAAGTCGTAGATTTCAGGTACAAAAACAGACATGTTCAACGCTGTGAAAACATATGTAGTTGTATTAAACTTGCATTGTTGTGAGTTAAAAGTCTTTGACAAATGTAAACACAAAAAGGCACCAATGACGCAGTTTGATAGTCACTACATTGACAACTAGAGCCATCTATGAACGAATTCCGGTTTCATAGGTACACACCTGGTATGTTTGAATAAGTATCCGAGAAATATGTGAAGTAGAACTTATAGTGAAGTGGGGTAGAAACCCCACAGAAAACATTGGCGAACTATAAGGGCAGGATGGATAAAACATGAGTATCCTACATGGTAACGCATGAAACACTTACTGGCAGGCAGTCCCCAGGAAGATCTAAAAAAACATAGAAATATAGCTGGGAGTCAACATCTCATCTCATTATAGTTCGGAAATTCTAGGATGAGTCCTGTGACAGCTCACAAATTTGCCCCAATACAACCTTATGGAATGTATTTACATAAATAACCTGCTATTTATTAGAATCGAGGCTTATATTATATTATATTAAAGTTGATAAAATAATTTAAATTACTGAACATCGTTACAAGGTTGTATTGGGGCAAATTTGTGAGCTGTCACAGGACTCATCTATAAAACTATAAAAGAAGGTTTATTGTAGAATTAATAGAATGTTAAATTTTTTCTGTACTTTTCTTTTCGCATAAATATCAAAAGTGGTGCTCGGAGTGGCAAGGTGAGGGCAGCCTGACTCGAGACAGTCCCATATCGTATAATCAACTGTTTATATCAAGAGCTTCCAAAGTGGACGATATCGACTCCCTGGGGTCGATTTGATTTTTCTAGGGGTCGATAGTTTCAATAAAAAAAATTAGGGGTTGAAGACAGCAAAAATAGACCCCCTTACTACTGCTATTTGTTTGTTACTTCAAAATATCAGTGATTCCAATAGGTACCTAATTAAGAATATTTGTCAATATTTGTACTTATTTTGAATTTACATGTTTATTTCATAAATGTCAAAAATTAAAAAAAACTGCTTGTATTTTTTAGCTTTAATTTTCGTCAGCGCAGATTTCAATATTAATTATTGCACAAGATAATGCAATGCATAATCCGTAGTCCTTTTATCTTTTTCAATCCTTAATTACAAGTGATTAAAATGAAAAGTTTGATATCTAGTGAAATATTCAATATCGAGTACTGTACAAACTTATTGATTTGAGTAAGTAAAGTAAATGACTAGGGGGTCGACGGTTTTAAAAGTTTTTGGTAACGGGGTCTGAGGCCGAAAAGTTTGGGAGCTCTTGGTTTATATTGTTAAATCTTTGAAATTATTTTGACTGGTGTACTCGCTTACTTATGTGTTTTAAACTCAAGAAAGTGTAGGATGGTCCCTGTGACATTTGAAATGTCATGTCTCAAAGGGATGGGGTAAAATCGTTTTTTTTTTACAATTCGAATAGTTTTTTTATAAATCGAAAAATAGTTTTTCTCTAAACTGACGTTTTAATTCCTAATTTTCATTATACTGATTTTCTAATGTATCGTATGATTTGTATCTATCTTTAAATAGGCCAAGATCCACTATGAATTTGTGGTGGTATGCCTGCAACTCGCTACTCGCTTCCGCTCGGTGCAGCGGACGGCCCCCCCCGGCAGTCGAGTTTAATGTGCGACGGTGAATGCACGCGCATTCTTCGATCTACTTCCCGCGCTTCTCTGCCGTAAACTATTACGTTACGAATTAAACAGATAATTAACTTTAATCTATAGTATACGTTATCTTATTGTAAATTGACTTTGTTACTGTTGTGTAAAAAACGTGCATCCTCGAATAAAACTTTAATGGTGATTTAATTGTGTTTTGTTATCTACCTATCGACGGACCCAACTGTGTAAGGTAACAGGTACCTACATTGGTGACACCGACCAAGAATACGACAAATACGAAATGCAATCGGAAAACGTGGAAGTTTTTCGCGTCGGCGTACGTATTCCACCCTTTTGGCCCGAAGAACCGGCACTTTGGTTCGCTCAGGTCGAAGGTCAGTTTGTTCTGTCAAATATCACAAATGACGCTACAAAGTTTTACTACGTGACTGCGCAACTGGATCACCAATATGCAGCCGAGGTGAAAGATATTATCACTGCACCACCGGATTCCGACAAGTATGACAAGCTTAAAAGTCAACTCATCAAACGGCTGTCGGCTTCGCAGGAAAAAAGGTAAAGCAGTTACTAACGCATGAGCAGCTCGGAGATCGCAAACCGTCTCAATTCTTGCGTCATTTGCAAGATTTGGCTGGCCCGTCTGTACCTAAAGACTTTCTTAAGACCATATGGTCTAGTAGATTACCGCAAAATATACAAACTGTAATCGCGTCACAGCCCGATTTAAATTTAGATAAGCTAGCAGACTTAGCCGATAAAATTAATGAGATCGCGCCAACGACTCCTCAAGTGTGTGTCGCAGAAGCAAGCTCATCTAATAATGTTATCAGCGACATGGCAAAACAAATAAGTGAGTTGACAAAACAGGTGCAAGCACTTTCCTCTCGTTATAGATCACACTCGCGCCATCGCCAACGTAGCCGTTCACATTCTAGGCAAACACGACCAAACTCTTCACATTGTTGGTATCATACCAAGTTTGGTACACAAGCAAAGAGATGCACAAAGCCTTTTTCGTACGAGTCGGAAAACTCTCAGGGCAGCCGGAAGTAGCGGCCAGCGACTGCCCATCACAAACAGGCCGCCTTTTCATCACCGATCGTGCATCAAAAATGACATTTCTCGTTGACACTGGGTCAGATTTATGTGTTTTTCCTCGCACTGCTATGAAGGCGTCCTGCACGAAAACGGATTTTCAGTTGATCGCAGCTAACAACTCTATCATCCAGACATATGGCCCCGTACGACTAAGCCTAGATCTAGGCCTTAGGCGAAATTTCACTTGGAGCTTCACTATAGCTGATGTTGCTAAGCCCATAATCGGCGTAGACTTTTTAAGTTTTTACAACTTGCTCGTAGATACGCGACATCAGCGCCTTATTGATGGAACTACGACGCTATTTGTTACTGCACTTCAACAGAAGAAGAACGAGGATGTGGCTTCCATCAAGGCTATTGCAGGCGAGACTGAATTCCACGAGATCCTGAGAGAATTTCCAGAGATCACCAAACCTGCAGGTACGTCAGCTCCTTCTAAGCATAATACCATGCATTTTATTAGGACTACGCCTGGTCCACCTGTTAAATGCAGACCACGTCGCTTGGATCCTGAACGCTTACGACTAGCGAAAAAAGAGTTCGAGGACTTAGTAGCCAGTGGCATAGCTAGACCTTCTGAGAGTTCTTGGTCATCAGCACTACACATGGTTAAGAAAAAAACTGACGGCTGGCGACCCTGCGGAGACTACAGAGCTCTCAACGCTCGCACCATCCCCGACAGATACCCTGTCCGTCACATCCAGGATTTTTCTCTCCAGATTCATGGATCCAAGGTATTCTCAACCGTAGACCTGGTCAAGGCCTATAATCAGATAAGGGTTAATCCTGATGATATTCCGAAAACCGCACTTACTACGCCTTTCGGCCTCTTTGAATACCCATTCATGAACTATGGTTTAAGAAACGCTAGTCAAACTTTCCAACGCTTCATCGACGAAGTGCTCAGAGGCTTGGATTTTTGCTATTCCTTCGTCGACGATATCCTCGTGTTTTCTCCATCAATAGAGCTCCATAAACACCATCTACGCCAGCTATTTAATCGCCTCAAGGAGTATGGTGTATTAATAAACACAAACAAATGCGTTTTTGGTGAATCAGAGGTAACATTCCTCGGATATCACGTCTCAACCGCTGGTACTAAGCCATTGGACAGCAAAGTTCAGGTTATTGAAGACTTTCCTACTCCAAAAACTGTCAAAGAACTCCGTCGATTCTTGGGAATGCTGAATTTTTATCGTCGCTTTATTCCCAATGCTGCGCAGATTCAAGCGCCACTCAATTCTTTGTTAGCTGGACAAAAAGTCAAGGGTTCACAGCCAGTTCACATGTCACCCGAACTATTAGCTTCCTTTGAGGAGAGTAAAAAGGCACTGGCATCCGCAACGCTACTGGCACACCCGCAAGTAACAGCAGAGCTGTCTATCACCACTGATGCATCAGATGTTGCGATGGGCGGTGTTCTTCAACAAAAAAAAAATAACAGTTGGGAACCACTTGGATTTTTCTCACGAAAGTTGAGTTCCGCTCAAAAAAAATACAGTCCGTATGACCGGGAGTTGCTAGCCGTTTACGAAACCATCAAACATTTTCGTTACATGGTAGAAGCAAGAAATTTTATAATTTTCACGGATCACAAGCCACTCACTTTCGCTTTCTCCACACCACGTGAGAAATCCTCTCCAAGGCAATTCAGATATCTGGACTACATATCGCAATTTTCGACTGACATTCGTTACATCCCTGGAAAAGATAATATGGTAGCAGACACACTATCCAGAATCGAGGAAATAGCCTTAGGAATAGATTACAAGGCACTTGCTCGTTCTCAAGATACAGACCTGGAACTTCAACAGTTTTTGACAAATGACTCATCGTCATTAAAATTGCAAAAAGTCGCAACTTCAATGTCGAAAATACCAGTTTATTGCGACGTTTCTACGAATTTTCCAAGACCATTTGTCACAACTAGTTACAGACGTCAAGTTTTCGACATGCTGCACAATTTAAGCCACCCAGGGCGTACAGCTACAGTGCGGCTGGTCACCGAGCGTTTCATTTGGCCAGGGATTCGCCGAATCTGTAGAGAGTGGGCAAAGGAATGCATGCACTGTCAACGGTGCAAAGTAACGCGTCACACATCCGCTCCACTTTCCACTTTTCCTAGTCCTTCCTCGAGGTTCGAACACATCCACCTCGACCTCATAGGGCCGCTAACCGTTTCGGCTGATTACAGGTACTGCCTCACCGTCATCGACAGATTTACACGATGGCCTGAAGCATACCCACTCACTGACATCACTGCCGAGACCTGCGCGAAGGCATTGGTTTCTGGGTGGATAGCTAGGTTTGGATGCCCAGCTAGAATCACTACGGATCGAGGGCGGCAATTTGAATCTCACCTCTTCAAATCTATCACGAAGTTAGTTGGCGCACACCACTATGCCACTACATCGTTCCATCCGTCTGCTAATGGCTTGATAGAGCGCCTCCATCGACAGCTGAAGGCTGCCATCATGTGCCATGCTGATTCACAGTGGACCGAGTCTCTTCCCTTAGTCCTACTTGGCATACGCAGCGCCTGGAAGGAGGATCTACAAGTTTCACCAGCAGAGCTAGTATACGGCGAACCTTTACGTTTACCAGGTCAATTTATTTCACCTACGGATGACCACCTAGCCGCCGATATACTAAACTTTTCCACAAGACTCAGCAGCTACATGGCCAAACTATCGCCTAAACCAACGTCATGGCACCGAAATGGACCATTTTATATTCCACGGGACCTTAATGAGACGTCACACGTGCTGGTGCGACAAGATCACGTTCGAAGATCGCTGGAACCACCCTATGTCGGACCATACAGAATTTTAAAACGCAGTCCAAAATTTTTCAAGCTTAATATTAAAGGCAAACCAATAAATGTTTCCATAGATCGTTTGAAAGCTGCATATACGGTAAAAGAGACTGATTTACAAGTTGAACCGACACCAATTCAAGTTCCATCATCCACCACAAATGAAAAACGTACACGTAGCGGAAGGAAAGTACATTTCCCAGAGTACTATCGATCGTAGTAACGATCTCAGCGAGGGAGTACTGTGGTGGTATGCCTGCAACTCGCTACTCGCTTCCGCTCGGTGCAGCGGACGGCCCCCCCCGGCAGTCGAGTTTAATGTGCGACGGTGAATGCACGCGCATTCTTCGATCTACTTCCCGCGCTTCTCTGCCGTAAACTATTACGTTACGAATTAAACAGATAATTAACTTTAATCTATAGTATACGTTATCTTATTGTAAATTGACT
Source organism: Odontocerum albicorne (assembly GCA_949825065.1). NCBI lineage: Eukaryota > Metazoa > Arthropoda > Insecta > Trichoptera > Odontoceridae > Odontocerum > Odontocerum albicorne. Next base: position 21,280 of record CATKWJ010001122.1, read on the forward strand.
TTGTTACTGTTGTGTAAAAAACGTGCATCCTCGAATAAAACTTTAATGGTGATTTAATTGTGTTTTGTTATCTACCTATCGACGGACCCAACTGTGTAAGGTAACAGGTACCTACATTGGTGACACCGACCAAGAATACGACAAATACGAAATGCAATCGGAAAACGTGGAAGTTTTTCGCGTCGGCGTACGTATTCCACCCTTTTGGCCCGAAGAACCGGCACTTTGGTTCGCTCAGGTCGAAGGTCAGTTTGTTCTGTCAAATATCACAAATGACGCTACAAAGTTTTACTACGTGACTGCGCAACTGGATCACCAATATGCAGCCGAGGTGAAAGATATTATCACTGCACCACCGGATTCCGACAAGTATGACAAGCTTAAAAGTCAACTCATCAAACGGCTGTCGGCTTCGCAGGAAAAAAAGGTAAAGCAGTTACTAACGCATGAGCAGCTCGGAGATCGCAAACCGTCTCAATTCTTGCGTCATTTGCAAGATTTGGCTGGCCCGTCTGTACCTAAAGACTTTCTTAAGACCATATGGTCTAGTAGATTACCGCAAAATATACAAACTGTAATCGCGTCACAGCCCGATTTAAATTTAGATAAGCTAGCAGACTTAGCCGATAAAATTAATGAGATCGCGCCAACGACTCCTCAAGTGTGTGTCGCAGAAGCAAGCTCATCTAATAATGTTATCAGCGACATGGCAAAACAAATAAGTGAGTTGACAAAACAGGTGCAAGCACTTTCCTCTCGTTATAGATCACACTCGCGCCATCGCCAACGTAGCCGTTCACATTCTAGGCAAACACGACCAAACTCTTCACATTGTTGGTATCATACCAAGTTTGGTACACAAGCAAAGAGATGCACAAAGCCTTGTTCGTACGAGTCGGAAAACTCTCAGGGCAGCCGGAAGTAGCGGCCAGCGACTGCCCATCACAAACAGGCCGCCTTTTCATCACCGATCGTGCATCAAAAATGGCATTTCTCGTTGACACTGGGTCAGATTTATGTGTTTTTCCTCGCACTGCTATGAAGGCGTCCTGCACGAAAACGGATTTTCAGTTGATCGCAGCTAACAACTCTATCATCCAGACATATGGCCCCGTACGACTAAGCCTAGATCTAGGCCTTAGGCGAAATTTCACTTGGAGCTTCACTATAGCTGATGTTGCTAAGCCCATAATCGGCGTAGACTTTTTAAGTTTTTACAACTTGCTTGTAGATACGCGACATCAGCGCCTTATTGATGGAACTACGACGCTATTTGTTACTGCACTTCAACAGAAGAAGAACGAGGATGTGGCTTCCATCAAGGCTATTGCAGGCGAGACTGAATTCCACGAGATCCTGAGAGAATTTCCAGAGATCACCAAACCTGCAGGTACGTCAGCTCCTTCTAAGCATAATACCATGCATTTTATTAGGACTACGCCTGGTCCACCTGTTAAATGCAGACCACGTCGCTTGGATCCTGAACGCTTACGACTAGCGAAAAAAGAGTTCGAGGACTTAGTAGCCAGTGGCATAGCTAGACCTTCTGAGAGTTCTTGGTCATCAGCACTACACATGGTTAAGAAAAAAACTGACGGCTGGCGACCCTGCGGAGACTACAGAGCTCTCAACGCTCGCACCATCCCCGACAGATACCCTGTCCGTCACATCCAGGATTTTTCTCTCCAGATTCATGGATCCAAGGTATTCTCAACCGTAGACCTGGTCAAGGCCTATAATCAGATAAGGGTTAATCCTGATGATATTCCGAAAACCGCACTTACTACGCCTTTCGGCCTCTTTGAATACCCATTCATGAACTATGGTTTAAGAAACGCTAGTCAAACTTTCCAACGCTTCATCGACGAAGTGCTCAGAGGCTTGGATTTTTGCTATTCCTTCGTCGACGATATCCTCGTGTTTTCTCCATCAATAGAGCTCCATAAACACCATCTACGCCAGCTATTTAATCGCCTCAAGGAGTATGGTGTATTAATAAACACAAACAAATGCGTTTTTGGTGAATCAGAGGTAACATTCCTCGGATATCACGTCTCAACCGCTGGTACTAAGCCATTGGACAGCAAAGTTCAGGTTATTGAAGACTTTCCTACTCCAAAAACTGTCAAAGAACTCCGTCGATTCTTGGGAATGCTGAATTTTTATCGTCGCTTTATTCCCAATGCTGCGCAGATTCAAGCGCCACTCAATTCTTTGTTAGCTGGACAAAAAGTCAAGGGTTCACAGCCAGTTCACATGTCACCCGAACTATTAGCTTCCTTTGAGGAGAGTAAAAAGGCACTGGCATCCGCAACGCTACTGGCACACCCGCAAGTAACAGCAGAGCTGTCTATCACCACTGATGCATCAGATGTTGCGATGGGCGGTGTTCTTCAACAAAAAAAAAATAACAGTTGGGAACCACTTGGATTTTTCTCACGAAAGTTGAGTTCCGCTCAAAAAAAATACAGTCCGTATGACCGGGAGTTGCTAGCCGTTTACGAAACCATCAAACATTTTCGTTACATGGTAGAAGCAAGAAATTTTATAATTTTCACGGAACACAAGCCACTCACTTTCGCTTTCTCCACACCACGTGAGAAATCCTCTCCAAGGCAATTCAGATATCTGGACTACATATCGCAATTTTCGACTGACATTCGTTACATCCCTGGAAAAGATAATATGGTAGCAGACACACTATCCAGAATCGAGGAAATAGCCTTAGGAATAGATTACAAGGCACTTGCTCGTTCTCAAGATACAGACCTGGAACTTCAACAGTTTTTGACAAATGACTCATCGTCATTAAAATTGCAAAAAGTCGCAACTTCAATGTCGAAAATACCAGTTTATTGCGACGTTTCTACGAATTTTCCAAGACCATTTGTCACAACTAGTTACAGACGTCAAGTTTTCGACATGCTGCACAATTTAAGCCACCCAGGGCGTACAGCTACAGTGCGGCTGGTCACCGAGCGTTTCATTTGGCCAGGGATTCGCCGAATCTGTAGAGAGTGGGCAAAGGAATGCATGCACTGTCAACGGTGCAAAGTAACGCGTCACACATCCGCTCCACTTTCCACTTTTCCTAGTCCTTCCTCGAGGTTCGAACACATCCACCTCGACCTCATAGGGCCGCTAACCGTTTCGGCTGATTACAGGTACTGCCTCACCGTCATCGACAGATTTACACGATGGCCTGAAGCATACCCACTCACTGACATCACTGCCGAGACCTGCGCGAAGGCATTGGTTTCTGGGTGGATAGCTAGGTTTGGATGCCCAGCTAGAATCACTACGGATCGAGGGCGGCAATTTGAATCTCACCTCTTCAAATCTATCACGAAGTTAGTTGGCGCACACCACTATGCCACTACATCGTTCCATCCGTCTGCTAATGGCTTGATAGAGCGCCTCCATCGACAGCTGAAGGCAGCCATCATGTGCCATGCTGATTCACAGTGGACCGAGTCTCTTCCCTTAGTCCTACTTGGCATACGCAGCGCCTGGAAGGAGGATCTACAAGTTTCACCAGCAGAGCTAGTATACGGCGAACCTTTACGTTTACCAGGTCAATTTATTTCACCTACGGATGACCACCTAGCCGCCGATATACTAAACTTTTCCACAAGACTCAGCAGCTACATGGCCAAACTATCGCCTAAACCAACGTCATGGCACCGAAATGGACCATTTTATATTCCACGGGACCTTAATGAGACGTCACACGTGCTGGTGCGACAAGATCACGTTCGAAGATCGCTGGAACCACCCTATGTCGGACCATACAGAATTTTAAAACGCAGTCCAAAATTTTTCAAGCTTAACATTAAAGGCAAACCAATAAATGTTTCCATAGATCGTTTGAAAGCTGCATATACGGTAAAAGAGACTGATTTACAAGTTGAACCGACACCAATTCAAGTTCCATCATCCACCACAAATGAAAAACGTACACGTAGCGGAAGGAAAGTACATTTCCCAGAGTACTATCGATCGTAGTAACGATCTCAGCGAGGGAGTACTGTGGTGGTATGCCTGCAACTCGCTACTCGCTTCCGCTCGGTGCAGCGGACGGCCCCCCCCGGCAGTCGAGTTTAATGTGCGACGGTGAATGCACGCGCATTCTTCGATCTACTTCCCGCGCTTCTCTGCCGTAAACTATTACGTTACGAATTAAACAGATAATTAACTTTAATCTATAGTATACGTTATCTTATTGTAAATTGACTTTGTTACTGTTGTGTAAAAAACGTGCATCCTCGAATAAAACTTTAATGGTGATTTAATTGTGTTTTGTTATCTACCTATCGACGGACCCAACTGTGTAAGGTAACAGGTACCTACATTGGTGACACCGACCAAGAATACGACAAATACGAAATGCAATCGGAAAACGTGGAAGTTTTTCGCGTCGGCGTACGTATTCCACCCTTTTGGCCCGAAGAACCGGCACTTTGGTTCGCTCAGGTCGAAGGTCAGTTTGTTCTGTCAAATATCACAAATGACGCTACAAAGTTTTACTACGTGACTGCGCAACTGGATCACCAATATGCAGCCGAGGTGAAAGATATTATCACTGCACCACCGGATTCCGACAAGTATGACAAGCTTAAAAGTCAACTCATCAAACGGCTGTCGGCTTCGCAGGAAAAAAAGGTAAAGCAGTTACTAACGCATGAGCAGCTCGGAGATCGCAAACCGTCTCAATTCTTGCGTCATTTGCAAGATTTGGCTGGCCCGTCTGTACCTAAAGACTTTCTTAAGACCATATGGTCTAGTAGATTACCGCAAAATATACAAACTGTAATCGCGTCACAGCCCGATTTAAATTTAGATAAGCTAGCAGACTTAGCCGATAAAATTAATGAGATCGCGCCAACGACTCCTCAAGTGTGTGTCGCAGAAGCAAGCTCATCTAATAATGTTATCAGCGACATGGCAAAACAAATAAGTGAGTTGACAAAACAGGTGCAAGCACTTTCCTCTCGTTATAGATCACACTCGCGCCATCGCCAACGTAGCCGTTCACATTCTAGGCAAACACGACCAAACTCTTCACATTGTTGGTATCATACCAAGTTTGGTACACAAGCAAAGAGATGCACAAAGCCTTGTTCGTACGAGTCGGAAAACTCTCAGGGCAGCCGGAAGTAGCGGCCAGCGACTGCCCATCACAAACAGGCCGCCTTTTCATCACCGATCGTGCATCAAAAATGGCATTTCTCGTTGACACTGGGTCAGATTTATGTGTTTTTCCTCGCACTGCTATGAAGGCGTCCTGCACGAAAACGGATTTTCAGTTGATCGCAGCTAACAACTCTATCATCCAGACATATGGCCCCGTACGACTAAGCCTAGATCTAGGCCTTAGGCGAAATTTCACTTGGAGCTTCACTATAGCTGATGTTGCTAAGCCCATAATCGGCGTAGACTTTTTAAGTTTTTACAACTTGCTTGTAGATACGCGACATCAGCGCCTTATTGATGGAACTACGACGCTATTTGTTACTGCACTTCAACAGAAGAAGAACGAGGATGTGGCTTCCATCAAGGCTATTGCAGGCGAGACTGAATTCCACGAGATCCTGAGAGAATTTCCAGAGATCACCAAACCTGCAGGTACGTCAGCTCCTTCTAAGCATAATACCATGCATTTTATTAGGACTACGCCTGGTCCACCTGTTAAATGCAGACCACGTCGCTTGGATCCTGAACGCTTACGACTAGCGAAAAAAGAGTTCGAGGACTTAGTAGCCAGTGGCATAGCTAGACCTTCTGAGAGTTCTTGGTCATCAGCACTACACATGGTTAAGAAAAAAACTGACGGCTGGCGACCCTGCGGAGACTACAGAGCTCTCAACGCTCGCACCATCCCCGACAGATACCCTGTCCGTCACATCCAGGATTTTTCTCTCCAGATTCATGGATCCAAGGTATTCTCAACCGTAGACCTGGTCAAGGCCTATAATCAGATAAGGGTTAATCCTGATGATATTCCGAAAACCGCACTTACTACGCCTTTCGGCCTCTTTGAATACCCATTCATGAACTATGGTTTAAGAAACGCTAGTCAAACTTTCCAACGCTTCATCGACGAAGTGCTCAGAGGCTTGGATTTTTGCTATTCCTTCGTCGACGATATCCCCGTATTAACCTACAAAAATTCAGTACACTTACTTTCTGGATATGCCTCGTATTATATTTGTAATTGAAGAGAAGAAATCATAAGCCACTCAAGAGCCAAAAAATACATAAAGAGTTATAAGAAAAAAAACTGCACATTTTCTACAAAACGTTTTATTTGTGAAAAATTAAAAACATACAAATTACATAAAGCTATTTTTATAGTTTGAATTCACATATATGCCATTTATGGGTACATTTATTGTCGCTTGTTGATAGACTGTTGTCTATTAAAAAAATGAAAAATCAAAAACATGGTTGTTATGTGGTTTATGAGTTTTACTCTTCAATTATTACGACTGCTTTTTGTATCCACCTGTTTGTTTAAGAAAACATTTTGTGATTTTGTCAATAATTTTAAGTAAACTTGTCTTATGTGTATTTATTTGTAAAAGACCCGATTTCGTAAATTAAAAAAATAAATAAATAAAAATAAAATGTTGTAAAATGTACATATTTTAGTTTCATTTTTAAAGTGGAAAGTTTATCGCGTGTTGCATTTTTGATAGTGAAGATTTTTCTAGTTTTTTTATTAACGAAAATTTTCTGTTATGTCAATAATCTGGATATTTCTCAAAAAATAGATGCGTGAGACTCTCGCACGGTAGAAGTGAAACTTCTTAGCTCCTAGGAAAAGTTGATTTGAGGCATTGCTTTTTTTCCATTTGTTAATGATTTTTTTTAAGGATTAGGAAATGGTTATGTGGAATTTAATTCAAGAAAATCTCTCTTAATATCAATCAATAAAAAAAATCTTTTTTTTTCAATTTTTAATAATACACTTAATAATATTAATTTTTTTTAATATTAAATATATTAATATTTTTATTTAATTAATTATTTTTAAATAGTTTTTTAATTATTTATTTATTAATGCATTATTTTTATTATATTATTAAAAATATTATTATATTATATTATTAATTAATTAGCTATATTATAATTAATTATAATATATTAAATATATAATTATTATTATAATATTACGTTAACATATATATATATTATTATAATTATATATTAAATATAAATTATACATAAAATAAATATTAAATGAAATAAAATAATTTGAAACAAGATAAAATTAATAATTACTAAACATAAAAATAATATGTTACGAAAAATAAGATTTTTTAATTTTAAAATATACATTGAATAAATATTAAATGAAATAAAATAAATTGAAACAAGATAAAATTAATAATTATTAAACATAAAAATAATATGTTACGAAAAATAAGATTTTTTAATTATAAAATATACATTGAATAAATATTAAATGAAATAAAATAAATTGAAACAAGATAAAATTAATAATTATTAAACATAAAAATAATATGTTACGAAAAATAAGATTTTTTAATTTTAAAATAATTAATATTAATAATTTTACTAATAAATAATAATTTTAATATTAATATAACACACTAAACAATATTAAAATAATATTAATTATTATTAATAATAAATAATTATTAATATTCAAATAATTAATAATCATTTATTAATAAATAAAATATTTAATAATACTAAATAATAATTGAATAATATTATAATACACCGTTTCACTTTTCGTGACGTTCAGACCAATTTGCCCTACCGCGCCTATAAAAGTTTCACTTTAAAAAAAATCCCTTTTAATCAACTGGATGAAATTCCTTGAAAAATTCATCCCTACCTGTAAACAGTAAGTTAAATAAAATTGATGGAATTACTGAGGCGTATAGGAAAGAAAAAACGTATATTGGACTATCTATTACCTTCTCTAAAATAACGCTAACGGTATTCACCAGATCTGGAACATTGAGAGACATTGAAAATACAAAAAATAAAAAAGAGACAAGCATTAAAATCCCATATGAATTTGTGTAACTGTGATCTCATTTGTGACAAATGCGAGTGTCCAAAAAAAATTAAAATGTAAATAATGCTACTATCATATCATCACGCCGTGTTCCGTGTGGGGTATGCATAGATAACAGATCTCCAAACTTTTCTATTCACACAAATTTCGCCTCCTCCACATTCATACACGTTTTATTCATACTTCTCATTTAACCTTCTTTTAAAATCTGGTCCATTTGATCCAGCTATATTTTTTTTCTGTATATCTCTTCTTTTTTCTGTATAATTGCCTAGTCATTCTTTCGTCATTCATTTGCTCTACATATTCAAACCGTTTTAACGTTCCTTTCTTTATCTTACTTAAAACATCTATTTTATCCATGTATTCATTTCTTATGCATTCGTTCCGCCTTTTTTCATACATTGACATTCCATAAATGTTTCTTAGTATACGTATCTCCACATCATTAACCTTACTTCCATCCTTCTACTACCAAATCCAAGTTTCACTTCCATACGTCAAGTTCGCCACCTATAAACTATTATGTTTTGTTATTTTTGCTCTTTTTGATATTGCGCGGTTGTTGTATATTACATTGAGTTCTCCGTTTACCTTGTTTTCTAGCGCTACCCTTCTTTCAATGTTCCTTTGAACTCGCTCATAACACATAAACATGCTGCCTAGACAACACAATTCATCAAGCTCTCCAGTATTCCTCAAAAGATTACATTAAAAGTTGCGGAGTCTATGTTATAGTCATAAAGCTCAGTTTAATTTAACTATTTTTCCATATTCTTGTAATTGTAAAAACCAACATAATGTCAACTAAACAAATGTGAAATATGGTGTGGCGATCGTATGCGCGGTCACTGAACCCACGAGACGACCTTTGCACAGCTTCACAATCCGAGACAAGCAATGGACAAAGTCCATGCATCGGTCATTCAACTCGCTATCAACCGAGAGCGCATTCCATGATAAAACGAGAAAGCAACACATCTTTCCCAAAACAGAATGAATACCTACACGCGACAAGAATCGTATTGTAAACGCAGAGACGAGACAGCGATATATCGCGCGTGCATTCCCGCACACATTCAATAATATTATAAATACCGACGTCTGTCAATAAAATTCTTCTTTACACATTCCGATTTCGACGAGTATTTTATTTATCAACAATCATCCTCATCATCTCTCCTTTAAGGAACATACGCTCCTAAAATGGTATTTGCTATTCTTACATGGAATAATAACATATATTATAGACATAATACAAAAATACTTAACAATACAGCCAAAACTGAATATTAAAGAAAAACACCCTTCTATTTTTATTAAAAACACATAGTCCTACAATTTTTCGAACATACTCGTAAAATCCTTAGAGCAGTGTTTCCCAACGTGAGGCCTACGCCACACAGGGGGGCAATTTGATTTTTAAGGGGGGCAATTCGAAAATTGACTCGTTCAGAATTTAGTCGTATTTTGATCGCTTTATCGCGTCACCGTTACGTAGAGGGGGGCATAAGAATTTTAGAAAGGCTTAGATGGAGTAAAGCACAAAAAACGTTGAGAAACACTGCCCTAGAGTATGAAAAATTTGAAGACATTAGTTTATTAAAGTAATTTTTCATAAAAAACGTTTTTTCTCGCGGGCAATAATTGATTTGTAGCCTTACTGTTAAATCCTGCAACGACGTGATGTTTAATTATTTTTTATTCAAGTCGCCATGGTATTGTATCTTTGTCTGAGACAAGGGAAACCCCCAGACAAAGAACCCATTAAAGGATTATCCCAGCCACCACACCCCGTATATCATGGATTTTAGTGCGCCCGGTCGATGTGTGTGTAATACGTTTTGAGGCTTTTGGAATTCTTCGTGTCAGTTGTAACTATAACATATTTCTGAGTGTTGTTTCATTATATATGACTTATGATGACATTATAAACCAAACCACGATGTACAAAACTCCGAATTCATTTAAATGATTTATTCTTAAAAATACTTTGATAGGCTTTTGCTCGAACAATAAACAATTTATCTAGAGAACGGTATCGTTTCGAGCGGGGATAATTTTATTTATTTTATTTAATGAACGACATAACAGTGTATTTATATAGAAATGAACATGTGACAGGTTATATATACGAGTACAAGTATTTATAATTATTGACAAAAAACATAAAACTTTATCTTAAACTAACATGAAGATACAAAAAGCAGTAGTAATAATAAATTACATTCATTGTTTTAAAATTATTTAATATTTATATGTATATTTAAGTTCAATATATGTTATGTACGAGGCATATCCAAAAAGTAAGTGTACTGAATTTTTGCAGGTTACAATTTTTTTTATTTGAACAAAAAAATTACGTGGTTACCGTAGTACATATGTAAGCTATTTTTCGACATAGTCGCCATTCCTCTCAATGCAGGTGGTGAAGCGGGGTATCAACTTTTTGATGCCTTCCTCGAAGTAGTTTCCCGCCAACCCCTCCGTCCACTTCTCCACCTCCTCCTTTACATCCTCGTCAGTTGAAAACCTTTTTCCACCCATGTGCAGCTTCAGGGAGGTAAAGAGATAGAAATCTGAAGGTGCTAGGTCAGGGGAATGCGCGGGATGGTTCAGGACATCCCATTTAAACGAGGCGAGCAGTTTCGTCTGTCATTGTCGTGCAGCAGGCAGACTCCCTTTGTCAGCATGCCTCTCCTCTTGTTCTGAATCGCCCTCCGCAATTTTTTAGGGTCTCACAGTATCTTGCAGAGTTGATGGTCTCCCCTCGAGGCATATATTCAATTAAAATTATGCCATGACAGTCCCAAAACACGGATGCCATGATTTTCTTGGCTGAAATTGTGGTTTTGAACTTTTTGGCGGAGGGTGAAGAGGTGTGACGCCATTGTTGAGACTGCCTTTTGGTTTCAGGCGTGTAGTGTGCAATCCAAGTTTTATCTCCAGTAACGATGGAGTGGAGAAATTCATCTCCATGGAGTTTGCAGCGCCTCAAAAACTCTTGCCCGGAATAATTTATTTCGCACTTGGTGTGAGATTGGATTGACATTTTTCACGAAACGTGTTGTCGCGTCGACACTTCTCCACGTACTGACCTCAAACCGGTCTCGTTGCGGAGGAGAAGGGTCAGGCTACACGGAAGTGTAGCCAACATGTCGAAAATAAAATCCATCCGGTCGTGAGAACCTCAGTACACTTACTTTCTGGATACGCCTAGAATGTATACCACAAAATATTACCAAACTTCACCAAGCAGACTTATGTAACTGTCGAAGACTTGTTTTATAGAGGTAAAGAACTCAGATTTGTTTTTAGTGGAATAACGCTTATATAAAACAAAAATTGGATGTTTTGAGAATTTTATGGACAGATCTTGAGATATAGAAAACACATGGGCTCACTTGTAGAACGAGATGCAAGCTGCTTTGCAGAATCGAGGATGATGTTTTGACATGACTAGGATTTGAATATAGGAAGCCTATCAATGAAAGTGTCACTTGTAGTGAAGTAATTGTCGTCGCCCACCCAGAAGTAGAAGGGATGAAAGATGATCCTTGGAGAGGGTTGAGAAAAATTCGGCCTCTTGTCATCCAGCCTTCTTCAGAGATGGACGACGCGTTTGCTATCCGGTCTTCTTGCCTTCCATACAGCGTTAAAGATGTAAGCGCTCCAAGAACTAGCATGCTGGATGGCGTCACTATTATGGACTCACCGTGCGTCATGCGTGCACTAAGGCTAAGGCCACACCGAAGTGCTTCGCTTAGTGCTAAGCTAGATGTAACGTAACTAATAGACTAGGTGACTATAATAGTCATGCAGCGTGGCGCGAAGAGTGCAGTGTGACCATTGCGATAGTATGGGGTGCGTTGGTTCGCTAGGATATGTCACCTAGCTCGCAGCGTAGCTCTAATCACCAAGCGAAGCTCCTACATGTGTGGCCGAGGCATAAGTAAATTTGTGGAGTCTCAATGACTGAAAAAAGACGGAATTAAGACATCGGTAATTAATGCATGAATAAAATAGATATTTTTAACAAGATGAAGAAAGGAGAAATGATGAATGATGAATGAAACTAATCGAGTATACAAAAATTGCAAGATGTGCGCGGAAGAAGTAGACCAAGGAAAACGTGGCTGGATCAAATGAACCAGATTAGTAAGAAGGTGAGGAAAAGTCTGAATAAACGAAGATTGTGCATGACGAGATGCAAGAATGTGTAGGAGACGAAAGTTATGTGATTGGATAGAAAAGTTTGAAGATAATTTCACTCTGCCTACCCCGCAAGGGACACGGCGCGGCGTGATGATATTTATTTATGTTTCGTATTCAGTAGGCTAATTCTGTATTCCTAATTTCAAATACACTCGTTGTTATTTACCATATAATCGTATGATACTCGATAAACTGTAAATATTTTATGTTTCTAGAATTAAAAAAAAAAACAGATGCGTGAGTCTCTCGCGCAGTAGAAGTGAAACTTCTTAGCTCCTAATAATTAATAATAATTATTAATTATAATTATTAATGATTAATTTTAATTATTAATAATAATTAATAATTATAATTATTAATTATAATTATTAATAATAATTATTAATTATAATAATAATTTAATTATAGTAATAATTATACTATTAATTAATTAATTATAATATTAATAATTTGATAATTGATTAATTAACAATTAATTAATAATAATAAAATAATAATTATATTATCATATATTAAATAATTAATCATATTATATTAATTACATTATATTTATTAATATTATAATATAATTATATTTTATATAATAATAATTTTATTATATAATATTATAAAAATTATATTATACTACATTAATTATTAATATTATATTACAATATATTATTTAATGAGGATGTTTCATATATATTATATATATTATATTTTTATATAATATTATATCATATTATTATAATATTATATAATAGTTGTTAATAATAATATAATTGTATTAATAATGATAAAATTAATTAATAATAATTATCAATAATATAATTAATATAATGCAATATACTAAATATATAATATAATTATATTAATATATTTATATATATAATATAATAAATATATTAATATATATAGTATAATTATGCTTATTATAATACATTTATATATATATATATATATATATATATATATATATATATATATATATATATATATATATATATATATATATATATTAGGTCCCCACATACGAAACCGGCGTTTTGCCGTACTGGCAACTTTGATCTCAAATATCTTCTCTTTGGTTAAGAATTTCAAATTAAAATTTATACAGCTATTTACTCAAGTATTTGTGTTTCGAAAATTATAATTAATTTATTTTTTCCTCAATTGTTTTTTTTCTTTGCGTCACTCAGTTTACAAAATGGAAAACTTGAAATATCGCGTTATTTACGAGTACGAGTTCCACCGTGGCACCAGTGCTGCAGAAACGGCTCGAAGGATTAATGATGTGTATGGCGACGGTGCCGCAAAAGAAAACACAGTGCGTTTTTGGTTCCAACGTTTTCGTTCTGGAAATTTCGACCTGCAGAACAAGCCCCGTGGAGAAAGTTGATAATGAAGAATTGAAGGCTATTGTGGAAGCGGATCCATCGCAAACCACGTCCGAGTTAGCTGCAGGCTGCGGTGT
>CATKWJ010001123.1:0-21005 GCA_949825065.1 Odontocerum albicorne
AAATAAAAATATATAAACATTTCTGTATACGAATGTCAACTTTTGTCAAAATTTCAAAGCAATCAGTCGAGAACTTTCGGAGATTAGACATTTTAATTTACGAACAATTATATTTTTATTTATATAGATAAAGATAATTAATTATAATATAATTTATTAATAATATAATTAAATAGAATTTTTAATAATGTATTATCAATAATATAATTAAAATAATAAAGTAATAAATAATTAAATAATTATTTTAAAATAATTAATTTAATAATATAAAAATATCAATATATTTAATATTAATTTAATTTTATTAAGTGTATTATATTATTATTAAAATTATTATTTATTATTAAAAATTTATATATTTTTTTTATAGAATTAAGAGAGGCTTTCTTGAATTAAATTCCAATGAACCATTTCCTAATCCTAAAAAAAATCAATAAAAATCGTTAACAAATGGAAAAAAAGCAATGCATAATATCAACTTTTTCTCAAGAAGTTTCTCTTCTACCGCGCGAGAGTCTCACGCACCTGTTTTTTCATACATATAAGTTATATTTATTTTAGCGATCCTCCTGATATTTCATTATAACCCACAGTTCGTGAAACGATACTCGAAATATTTCAAAACAGATAAAATGTTAGTTGGATATTTTTTACAAATTTAATATTAATTCTGCTAAATATATTTCATGTGCTTGCGCTATAAAGTCTAGATTCGGCCATATTAAGATTTTTCAAGCTGCTATGACACAATGGAACTTATCCTTATTAACACAAATGTCATTTTGAAGTATCTCGATTCTAACCTATTTTTTGTCTGTAATAAATATATCGTAGAATTATTGTTTAAAAGAAAATATTTATTATTTATTATTTACCATTAAATTATTTCATATTTTATTTATATAGATTTAATTATTTAATGTTAATTCCCAAACGTCGAAAATGCAATCTGACATAATTGTCAATATTAGTTCGTCTTTGTCGCTGCAGGAAGCGCTAACGTTATTTTTTCTGATTTATAAACTTTTTTATATACACCGATATATAAATAAAAATATATTAACATTTCTGTATACGAATGTCAACTTTTGTCAAAATTTAAAAGCGATCGGTAGAGAACTTTCGGAGATTAGACATTTTCTATATACGAACATTTACATTTTTATTTATATAGAAGATAGAAGATAGATTGATTCTGTTAATTAAATTAACTTTTCATGGAATTTGTGAATGTATGCTCGTATATAGAGATGCAGGCCACGCAGTAACACGATGTGATAGGTCGGCGGTTAGAACTCTGCGCTTTGCTTTTCTTCTTTAAAGACAATATTTTTTTGCCTACTAATTGGGAGAGTACAAGGATATTCATGACTTCGATCATATCCATTGTTTTTTTTAAGTTTAAACAACTTTTCTTGAAGTTTAAACAAAGTATGCAAACTTTAGTATATGACTAAACAAGTCATTTCTTACTGGCTTTTTTTGTTTTCTCGAGGAATAAATTGTGAGAATAACAGTTAGTTTGTGAATTCTTAAAATATTTTCAATGATATTCAAGAGGTCATTTATTCCATATAAAGCTGGTGGAACATTTCGAAAACATGATTTTTTTAAATTTAATAACGATATTCAAAAAATTTAACCAAGAAATATTTAAGGTCGATATATATTTCAATATGAAGAATAATTTGAGTTCGTTATTTCATTATTTATTTAATTAATTTACGACACAATTTTACATACAAACGCACATAACGACAAGTTAATACAAATACTTAAAATTATTGACAAAATTACAAATTTTTATCTTAAATAACACGTAGAAACAAAAAATCTGTAGTAATAATTAGAAAGTAATTGTTTAAAATAAGTTTATGATTATATGTTTATTAAAATTCAATATATTTATGTACTCGTATATTACAAAATATTCTGTGTGTAACTGGTGGAACAGAACATAAACGTTTTTTTTTCAAAGCTATCCACAATTTTGTAAAAATCTATAAATTTTGGAATCTTCAGGCAGTAACAGTTAATTTTTAAACGATTTAGATAGTTACATTTTTTCTCAGAAGTATTATTTTAGAATAAGAATAGATTGTAATGGGTGGAACGAGCGAAATGTAACAAGAGTCAAATATTTTTATGTCCGCAAATTTCTTAATGCAGGCTAAAAATAAAGTACTATAACTGAAATCATAGTTGATGGAAGGAAATAAATATCATTGGTGTAATTTTATTTGAATTGCACAACATTTATAGTATTTCGCAAACATTCAAAACTGTTCCTGTTCCTGTTAGGTGGTTTTAATGCTTTGAAATATGAATGCATTATAATGGTATGTTTTGATAAATTACTTTGATAAATTTTTATTTTAAATCCTTGTTGACTCTTAAACTTTACAGAATTTCGTTAATTTAATTTAAATTGAACTTATAAGAAAAATTTCCTTGGATTGTAAAATCAATAAAAATTTTCGCAGCATGAAACTTTGAAAGTTAAACAATATCAAAATTTATTTCAAGTACTCTCGGCCTTAAAACGAGTACAATGGTTTTCGAAATATTCAATGAAATTTATTTTTATTAAGATTTTTTCAAAGGCCATACGGGACCTTACGTTTAGTCGAAGATGAAGTGTCGGTTATTTGGTGCCCGCATCTTATTTATTTTACTGCATGACCCTAAATCGTGGCATGCTCTTCATGAAGAGAGAAGAATTCTTAGTTTTGAGAACAAATTAACAGAAGAAGGATGATGGGTGTCAGGTGGTACGACCACGGGACAAATGAGACGATTCGTTTTCGAACACTGCAGCAATCTATGGCTACCACGATAAGAAATAAGCGCTGGAGGTGGTTGGATCACGTATTGAGGATATCACCTGATAGCCAGTCAACAGATAGGTTGTTTTATAACTTGAAGAATTGGACACCCATCCTACACCGTGTACTGGTATTACTAAAGGTAGATTTGTAGACTCGAACTAACGTGGGGGGACGTGGACAGCTCTGCTGTGGATCAACCTGAAAGGAGGCGTTTTATGACATACCTATTCTTGATGGAACTTATAGGGTGATGATGATGAACCATATTAAATATTTGTCACACTTGAGAAATGTTCATTCGTGCTGAAATATTTATTTCACAGTATATGGTGATTGCTACGGAAAATAACAATTGCTTCCGCTAATATTGCGGAGTGAGAGATTCAAGAAATGAGGAAGTCTTTAACGAAGCGTTCCGCAAATGAGTCGCCACGGACACGGATAACTTAGTGATTTATAACTTAAGATAACAAGAAGCAATTTATTAATAAAGATAAACTCTAATTTAAAAATATTTGTCATTTTTACAAATCAACATTTCCTCTTTTAAGAAAAAAAGAAACAAAATAAATCATTAATTTTTGGAAAAGGAAGGATTTTCCAAAATTAATGATAAACCGTTATAAAAATATTATTGGTCAAAAATTACTTTTACTGGTTTGAAAATTCTGTTTTTATGGCAAAACAATTACATTTTAATGAGTACGTGTTATCCAAAATAACGATTACACGTTATTAAAATACTATCATATTTTTCCATAATGTAACATTTTCTTATTTTTTATTAGAAGTTAGTTGTCTCTACCATAATTAAAAAAAAACAATTTTGGCCTAATGTTTTTGCAAACACAAATTACTAAAAATGGTACGTTTTTGTCACTCAAACGTAAATACACTAATGTCATGATTTTGTAAAGTAAAGCAAATTTGTTGTAGAAAATGGAAGCTTTGCACGTTAAAATGAGCAAACCTTTTAAAAAATGGCTGAATGGTACGTTGTTGTTAAATTTACCGCTTCATTGTTATTAAAATACACTTTTGTTGCACGATTTGTCTCAAATAAGTAACATTGTTGTAGAAAATAGAAGTTTTATAGGTTAAACATAAAAGTTCTTAAGTGCCACAAATGGCATACTTATGACAAAATTATGTTTTGTCATATTTGCTGCTAACCGTTCTTAAATTACAAAATAATGTAATGATTTTGTCAAAAATAGCTACACTTATAGTAGAAAGTACGAGTATATGATTTACTGGTAGATATCGAAAGTAAATTTTTTTTGTAAAAACAACTAAAAGTCTCCACTACTCTACTCTCCACTACTCGATCCATTTTTGGCAAATGGTTTGTTTTTCAAAAATATTACCAGAAACGTTATGACTTTGTTGTTTTAAAAAATACCACTAGAAATGTTATAAAATTATCAATTTTCAATAATACAACTAAAAACATTATGAAGTTGTCATGATTTTGTAAAAATAATGTAATTGTGTTCGAAAAATGATGTTTTCTGTCAATGATAGCTACAGTATTTTAAAAATTACAGTTTTGATAAATAATACTTACACGTTATTAAAATACGAGTATATGACATAATTTTGTTTAGAAGAGCCACAGTTCTTAAAGAAAATTAATGTTTTATGTGTTAAAATTTAAAAAAAGTCATAAATAATTATAATTTGCCATATATGGTAAAAATATACGTTTTTGTCAAAATTATCTTCACTTTATTTGAATACATAATTGTCACGATTTTGTCAAGGGAAAATTAATGTCTCATAGCTAAAATTCAAGAAAACTTTGCCAAGAACAATTATTGGACACGTTACGTTTTTACGAAAATGGTTGCATTATTGTTCTTTAAATACTTTTTGTCATGATTTTATGAACTAAAGGTACCTTTGTTGTAGAAAATTTAAATGTTATAGGTAGTTAGTTGAAGCCAGGAAATATTTGCCAAACACATAAATAAAATGCTTCAAACCACAAATTTATGGCAAAATGATACATTTTATTGCAATTCAATGCTTAAGTACGAGTATTTCAGTTTAAACGTTATTAAGATACAATTATGTCTTGATATTGTTAAAAATACCTTACCTTTCTGTATAAAGTGTGTTTTAAAGGTCAAAAGTAGATTTTTTGTAAATACAACTAAAAAAATCCACAAATCACTCTCTTTTAGGCAAAATGGTACGTTGTAAATGCCAAAACGTTAGAAAAAGTATATCTTTGTCATGATTTTGGCAAAAATAACTGAAGTTGTGTTCGAAAATAGGCGTGTATTTTATAAAAAATAACAAAATTTGTAGTTTAAAATAGTACATTTTTTTCATAAATAAGACTTTTATATTTTAAAAATATACTTTTATCGTGATTATGTCAAAAATATCACTTTTGTAGAATAAATTTATTGATGTTTAGATTAAAAATAGGAATTTATTGTAAAAAAGTTGCAATAAGCAGCCACAAATGATTTATGTATGGTAGCAATTTTACGAAAGTTTTTGTCATAATTATCGTTCAAAGGTTATTTAAAATAGACTTTTGACATGATTTTGACAAGAAAAGTAACATATCTAAAAGAAAATGGAGGATAATTAGACCAATCTGTGCCAAAAAGTTCCCACGAATGCTCCTGTTTAGGAGGGAGTGAAATGTTTTTTCCACAAAGAACGCCTAAATAATTAAAAAAATACATTTTCATAAAAAAATACACGTGTAAAATTTAATCATAGTCAAACAAATATTTCATAGACTAAAAACAAAGAAATTTTTCGTCAAAAACCTCAATAAGTTGCCTCAAAGGACTAGTGCAAATCACCATTTATAAAATCAGCAAATCTTTTCAAAAAAAAAACAAGTTGCTACAAATCACTCATTTATGGCTAAATTGTAAATTTTTTATTTTAGGCAATGTTTAATTGTTATTTAAATGCGTCCATTTTTTTAATTATTGTGTCTAAAATAGTAGTATAAAATGTCACATTAGTAGTATAAAATGTTTTATTTTGTTAAAAAAAGCGTTTTTACGTCCGAAACGTTATTTAAAATTACTTTTATAATATATAGTATTTCTCAAGTCACGCTACATTTGTAGTAGAAAGTGAATATTTTATAGGCTAAAATCAGTAAATCTTTTTCAAAAACAATAAGTAACCACAAACCATTTATATGTGGCAAAGTTTTTTTGTGAAAGTTAATGCTTTAACGTTATTTAAAAAAAACTTTTGTTTTGTCTAAAATGAGTAAGTTTCATAGGTTAAAAAAATCTTAACAAAAACAACGATAAGTAGCTACGAATCACTCATATATGGCAAAATGATACTTTTTTGTCAAAGTTTACGCTTATATCATTTTGTTAAATTTAATGCTTAAATGTTGTTAAAATTCCATAATGTCATGATTTTGTCAATAATAGCTTCGTTGTTTGTATGTTAGTAGTCAAATTCGAAAGCTAGCCTTTAATTTAAAAAAAGGTTTGTATGGTGAAATTAATCGATGATTTAATTTAAAAAGTTCTTTGTTAGTGAGACGTTGATTATTTTATTTTTAAGGATATAATGACTTAAATTTAAAGAAATAATATCAAATCCGAATTTTCAGTATTTGAAGCCACCAATACAATAACTAAAAATCTATATTTGATGCCCTAAAAACGATATAATCTGACTTTCATTCATTAAATAAACAGCGCAGTTGAGATGATATTTTATGACGAAACAGTATTTTATAGCTCATCTTTTTATTTGGCATTAAGTTATTCTACATTTTGGTTATAACGTTACTGGGGTTAATACAATAATTATTCATGAAAGGGTAATTTCCCTTTAATCCCCCTGTATTTGAGCGTAAACGTATTAATACGAAAACAGTGGATACAATGTAAGCAGTAAAACCATTATTGAACAAGACGCCACAACCTCCCTCATCACAAAATTTATCGTCCTGTGGCGAGAGGCGCACAGCGACCTGTTACGTGAGATCAACAATATTACTTCAATATCTTATGCTAAGCAGTTTGTCGAAAGGTTTACAAAAAAATTAATATCGTAACGCTAAGAAAACTAAAACAAATACGTATCTTAATTATTCATTATTTTTTAGCTATAAATTTTGGGGTATTTATGTCGAAGCGTTTCTTAAGGACCATCAATTATGAAGCATAGATGTAGTACAATTATTTTGTCAATGATGTATAAGATTTGCAGTCAAAAAGAAGTATATAGTACTACTACACACAACAGGCCAGGGATCTGGGGGGCAGGGTATTCCGACATATAGCTAGTTTATTTAGATAAACAATGATTCAACGTTGATTGATTCAATATGTTATGTTGGTATAATTTGACCGTTATGTGTGATTTTACTTATTTTCCTTTTAATTGTATCATATTATATTGCATTACACTTTCGTTGTATATAGTACAGCCTGGCGGGCTTATTACCATGAGACAATCTCTTTCATTCAGCCTGAAATATGTTAAACAAGTCTGAAATGAAAACCAGAGTAGAACCTTTTATAAAAAAACTGGATTACATCGGGTATTGAAACCGTAACCCTCAGGCTGGAAAACGGGCGTTTAACCAACTGGGCCACAGATACAGACTTATCAAATGAAAAGCGAGGTCTTTAGGTTACGGAGACGAGGGGTCACCACGCCAAGTTCAATTTAACAGAGTTTATTACCATTTGGCTACCATAAATATCGTGTCGCAAGGAAATCCCCTGACGGTTTGTTAGTATCGAAGATGACCGGACAGTTAGGAATCAACATTACAAGAGAGAATCGTTTTTTAAAGATATTGTCTTAGATCTAATACGGCAGGAAGCAGAATGTCAGATATTGTTTTAAATATTTAATGATTATAATGACCATCTGGATTTTTCGAATACGCATGCTTTGTTTTTCTATTTACTTCGTTGTTTTTGCAAGAAAATTTAAGCTTTTGAAATATGGAGTATGTTGTGTATCTCATGTTTTAGCTCACAAAGTAAAAAATGCAGATTTGCTAAGCCGATCAAATAAGAAAATGCTCACAATTACAAAAAAAAAAATTAAAAGCCTTCGCAATACCTCTGTGGCCTAGTTCATAAGACGCCTGTCTTCCGACCAGGGCGTCACGAGTTCGATTACCTTTGCTACCTGGTATTTAAAAAAGGAATCCCTGTCTGGTTTACACTTAATACCTCTTTAACATCATTCTGGTTAGTTGGAAGAGATTGCCAAATGGCAATAAACCCACCAAGTTGTACTGTATACAACGAAAGTGAACAATACAATATCATGCAACCTAAAATGAAACAAGGAAGGTAAGCGTAGGCCTGGAAGAAAAAAAATATTGGCTTAAAAACCTTCGCGTCTTGTTTGGAAACAGCGCAACATTCTTGTTTAGAGCTGCAGTTTGAAGGTTGGAATATATTTAACATAAATGTTTTACAATAAATTACCATAATGTAGAATCACACTGAAGTGAAGTAAGAACAATTTGCTTGATTGACTCGTATGATACGAGTTTGTTGGTAATTCGAAAGGCAGCTTTTTATATACTAACATATTTTGATATATTGCTACGCCTAAAATGTATCAATCAGTTTAATTAAACCTATTTGAGAGTTCATGGATGTATTAGGCGATCTAAAAAGAGTACTCCCAGGAATCTAAAAAAACTGGATATAAAAAAAGATCGACTACGATACCACAGAAGTTATTTTATCTTCAGATTAAGAATCGCAAATATTTTCTTTTTATTCCGGATATCGAGGAAAAATCGTTTAATAGATAATTGCAGCTATGAAAAAAAATCGTAAATATAATATAATATTATATATACATTTTCTTATCAGCATTAACTCTTACTGTCGGAGTAACGAAGTAACCGAACTCATATAGAGAAGGAGAGAAATGCTTTTCCGTATAATTTGGATTAACTTTGAAGATTCTTGGATTTTAGCTAAGAATGTATTTCAGGCATAAAATCAATTTTTAATTTATCACATTCTCAGATGTTTAAAGTGTAAAAGGTATCGTTTTGTACTTAAATATTTTAAGTTTTGATATCATAAAAAGCACATATATTATTTTAAACCAGTGTTAAAAAATAAAAAAGGCATCCAGTTTATTAAAAAAGTTCGTCTGGTTGTATCCTTTTCACGCACGATCGCCCTAATATGTGCGATTATGAATTACGAATTCCGTGCATATTTCAATGGTTTTTAAACCAGAAGGCACGATTAATAGGGCCGAAGACAATGTTGTCTTCCAGCCACGCTCTTCAATATGCCTAAAAGACCAATTAAGATAAGTTGAAGGAAACGATAATAATGAATGAAAAACGTACCCATTAATAATTTCATATAAAGGTATTCAGTATTGTGACGTAAAACACTAACTTTTTATGACGGAACCTGGCGAACCAGGTAGTACTGTATACTGGCGAATCAAGTTTTAATTGAAAAATATCAATTAAATTCGTCAAATAGATCTTCTAGTGTATCTTTGCACTTTAGTTCAGTTCGATCCCACCACCACACACGCTGTTATGGGGGTCAAAATAAGTCCCCATCCAGCGCGACCTACACTAAAAGATCGAAAGCTTCTTTATTTTATTATTTATGAGCGCGTCGTCATGTAGTGAAGAAAAAATAACTGCTCAATGTGACTCCTTCTCCAGTACCGGCATACTTGAGTGTGAAAATAATAGAAGTGACGACGGACTTAAGGTCCGACATCATGGGAGAAGGGAAATAATTCGCAGCGCAGTAAGTATTATAAAGCAGCTTAAGATCAGAAATTCAAACAGCCCAGTGAGTTGCCAGTACTTTCACAGAAAATTTTGAATGCAGCAAAATTATCCATTGACGCTACTAAATCGGAGTAGCCAATCGGTCTATCACCGAGACTTATAGAACATGATCGGTGGAACCACTCTCGGTGTTAACAGGGCTCGCTTCATTGGATCTAGAGGTCCAGCATCACGCCGCGATTATCCTAAAGGTCACGTCCGCTTTCACCTCTTGCCAAGGATGATCCGTCACATTTCGTTATACTGTATGATTCAAGGTTTTGATCCTCGTATTCCTGTTTTGACCAAATGTTTTAATTTCTATGCAGAAGGTCGGCAGTTCCTGTTCCGCGCTGTGTTAATTCGTTCGAATAACACAACCATTTTGTTCGCCTATTATTTGGGGATACCTACAAATACTCGTACATCTAAAGTCATAGGATTGTTTATGACACTAGTCCTATCTTTTCTTTATTGAAGAGAAAATATAATAAGAAAATTAATTTCTGCTGAAATCTCTATCTCAAAGTAACAGCGTAAGTGTCTTCCTCGTCTATTCGATACCGTATATTTATTCATCTACTGTGTTTTACATCGGATCACAAAATACAAAGTATTGCGTTTCGTTCCGGAAAGGCTCCCAACCCTCTGACCGCCGTTATAATTGTTCCCTTCGTTTCGGAAGCACAACTCTCCTCTTGCACCATCCCATTTTCTTTTCCTCCATCTCGCCGCTTCTTCTTTTCAACTTATAATTTCCATGCCTAAATTAATACTTCGTTCTCGAGTAAACAAAAGCAATATAATTTATTAATAAGCTTCATTAATAACGCAAACAAATATATTTAGATAATTGCGGCATTATATAATATAAAAAGGTACCATATTTTAAGACATGGTTTAATATTCTCAAAGATTAAAATAGTTAAGACTTCACTAGTAGTATTCTTTAACATGAGAGAAAACAAATAAAAATAGTTAAGACTTCACTAGTAGTATTCTTTAACATGAGAGAAAACAAATAAAAATAGTTAAGACTTCACTAGTAGTATTCTTTAACATGAGAGAAAACAAATAAAAGTAGTTAAGACTTCACTAGTAGTATTCTTTAACATGAGCGAAAACAAATAAAAAAACAAAATTTTACGCTTGATTGTTGTCACATGAATGATATTATATCAATTTTAATCACTGTTTTTGATGAAAATATTGAAAATAGTTAAGTGTTTTTCCTTATGACTTGACAAGAAACAAGCAAAATTTCGATTGTAAATTAAGAGTATTTCATATTTTTGTTGCAGACATAATAAAAAGAGAATGGCTACCTACTAAATTTGGTGCCGGCATTGCTCAGCTTTTAAAAACGAAAGAGAAATAAATTTATGACAGTTCTTTATCGAAATTAACAATTTAGAAATGATTTATTGATATTTTGTGCACAACCCTTAACTGTCAAACTATAATAACCATGATCCATACTTTCATTTCCTTTCTTTAGCGTAGAATTATTGTTTTAAAAGTATTTATAATGTTGACACGAAAATGAAAATTTATAAATTTCAATTCCAGAAGAGACATATTTAAAAAAAAATATTGCAGGTTTAATATCTATAGATCTATTTAAATGCTTTAAATTTGTTTCTTTTACATAAAACCGTTTAAATAAAGCAACGGAAGTTAACAAAGGTTCATTAAATCCAACTAAAGTGATAAGTTCACTTGAACTCGATGCGGATGAGTTAGAATGAAAACGCAGCGTAGACGAGAAATGCGTGGGAATAGCGTACGAATCTTTAGAATAGTGCGTATATCGATTGGGAGGAAGAGGAGCCCGCTAAAGTCACCCTGGAGGCAGCGAAGCAGGAGCCACTTCCGTGTCCGGTTCTCGGCGCTCTGCTCTCGGAGCAGGGAGCTGGCGGGCGGGAACGCGCGGCCGCGGGAACGGGCGGGAAGCGGCGGCGCCGAGACAGCGTGGTGCGCACTCCGCTACCGACGCCCGCTATCTGCGCTCCTGTCACTGTACGTGCACCGACACTTACATTGTTTTCCCAAAACATTGCCGAATACCTCAGTGATAACAACACAACATCCATACTCCGAATCCCGACTCGACAGGAGGAAGATCCACCTCACGGGCACGATGCCGGATTCCGATGATAAACCGCATATTCAAGTGAGAGTTTTAATTTTTATTTACATACAGAAATGTGTTGATATTTACATTGTTTTTGTTCCGTATTTATACAATCAGTTGTCACGAGGCGAGTTTGTAAATTGTGATATATCATCATTGCTCCTCGCGTTGTGGAGATGACGTCAATTAAAAGTTAACGAGCACGCTGCATTACTGGGATGTGCTGAGGACAATATTAATTAGGGTTTGTAACAAAAGAGTGTCTGGAAATGTAAGCAGACGGAATATTATGAAGTGTCGGCATCTAATTTAGGCGGGCCGAGCGCTAGTCGGCCGCTGGCGGGAAGGGCGTGGTGGGCGCGCGCAACATCTTCCCAACGTACTAGCGACGCTCACGTAAACATTTTCATCCCAAAGTTGTAAGAAACTTCCCACCGCCCGCTCCCGCGCCGATCTCCCCTAGATAGGAGGCACACTGTACCGCACTCCATTCTCATGAATCTCATTAACAAAACCCACTCATTTCATAAACAGTTTTCCCCACTTCGTGATTTTTGTTCTTTGTTAATGTGTTTTTATTTTGTCCTTTTTTTTACCAACATTTAAATTTCATTGAATTATAACAGATTATTTTGTAAGGGTTACGAGATATGATATATTATATTACAAATATTAATATCGATTATTTTCTTTTGTTATATATATATATCTATATATATATATATATATATATATATATATATATATATATATATATATATATATATATATATATATATATATATATATATATATATATATATATATATATATATATATATATATATATATATATATATATATATATATATATATATATATATATATATATATATATATATATATATATATATATATATATATATATATATATATATATATATATATATATGTCATTTTGGTTTTACGGTTTATCCGCGTAATTTGAGATAATTGTCTCCGAGCTTTCGACAGAATCGCATCTGTCATCTTCTTGGGAGTTATTTGCAAACTGTTTTGTGTAGTGATGTTGACTTTTGTTTTAATTCGTCTTCTTGTGAAAAAGTTTATATAGGGCAAACCAATCGCCGTATAGAGGTAAGAATTGAAGAACATAATCGTGATATAAAAAATAAAAATATTCATTCAACTCTGGCTTTACACAAATTAACCGAGGGACATAAAATAGATATACAGAAATCCAAGACCTTAGCCAGAATAAATGAAAATTCAGAAAGACAATTCCGAGAAGCTATAGAGATTATGAAAAGACCAAACAGCTTAAATCATAGAGATGAAGCCCGAAGCCTCGCAGATGTATGGATTCATCTTTTTAATCCTAATGCACCAGAAACGTATAATCCTGTAATTCCAACGGATAACAGCAATACAATAAGAAATACCTCTACCAAAAACCAATCAATAACGTCCTACTTGAAACCTTTACCTGAAAATATTAAAAGAACTAGTGAAAGACAGAGCAACCGATTCAAAAAAAGGAAAGAAAAAGAAAAAGAAGACGAATTAAAACAAAAGTCAACATCACTACACAAAACAGTTTGCAAATAACTCCCAAGAAGATGACAGATGCGATTCTGTCGAAAGCTCGGAGACAATTATCTCAAATTACGCGGATAAACCGTAAAACCAAAATGACATATTCATTCATCCGTGAAAATCTTAAAACAAATAATATATATATATATATATATATATATATATATATATATATATATATATATATATATATATATATATATATATATATATATATATATATATATATATATATATATATATATATATATATATATATATATATATATATATATATATATATATATATATATATATATATATATATATAACATTTTATGCACATAAAACAATTAAAGTACATTTCATTCGTAGGGAAAAAAATATATGGACTGACAACGTTTGTAACGCTGTTTTTTTTTAAACAATTTCACCTTAAGCATACTTATTTATTTAATTAATAAGAGGGAGTTAATATGCGTCACTAAATGAAGTCCAACGGAGTAAGTTTTGAACGCGAGATGAAATCCGGCTCGTTTATAGTTCATTACAAGTCACTTTGTTTTGACACAGGCACTGAAGCTCTAGGAATGAGACAGTTTAATAAAATCCTATGGAACTAGTACGAAAATCTGATTACAAGTGTGGATGCACTCATTACCTTCACATTGAAATATCAAATAAGTCACCTTAAATATAGATTCGATCAAAACATTTTAAAATAGTAAGGCAGTATTCTTTGATATCACTGATAAGAGATATCAGAGACAATATTTGTTCAAATATTGGGTTATGATACTTGTATACAGGTTAACCATAATTTCTAGTTTAGTAGGATTCTTGTTTACTGGTTAACCATATTTCTGACAAATCTGCTTTAGATTTTAGCAATGTTCGTTCGAAATTGCGGTCGCCATTTCATAAAATAATCAATATTAAATTTATAAACTCTTTTAAATCCATACATTGATATATTCACATTTAGTATTTAAAGATCTAAATATTCTTCTAAACATGTTAAATTTTACCATATTGGTCGTCCAAGATAGAATATTCTTCATGAAAAATATTTAGAATTTTTTCGAGATCAACTGAATATTCGAATCTTTTACATTTACGTTAATTATATTTTCTAAAAGGAGTTTAATAATAAATAATTCTAGTTTTAGTATCGAAAATATAAGAAAACATTTTTCTACTCGTTATTCAGTAATAATATTAGTGACCAGCCATAATATATTACAATATTAGTGACCAGCAATAATATATTACAATATGAAAAAAGATTTCGGGATTTTGAATTGTCACCGAAAACATTGAATGGAATAATTGTATTAAGAAGCTATTGGGTGGAGTGTTTTGATTGTTCTATACTGAATGTATCACATTTGTTACATTTTCTACTCTTAATTCAGTAAGAGTACTAGTGGCCAGCAATATAAGGGTATTTAAATCCAAAATAATACAGCGACCCGACCCTACTTTGACATCTACCTATACAAGATGGTTGCTTTGTTTAATAAAAGTGCTGACGTCATTTGTGTGACATAGTCCTACAAGTTGAAACTGAAATGATGTTACTGCGGTACATACGAGTACATCTAAATCTTGTCTTTCATTTTATTCATTACCAATATTTAATTTTTCATGCCTGTGCACACAACGTATTTTAAATATTATTCGAAAGTGCGTAAACTATCTTGCCGTTTATATTTTATTGGAATAATTTTTATATACTATTGAAAATGTCCGTTTTTTTTATTTCTTGGACGAATTCATTTTTATTTTGAACCTCAAATACAAATATTAATACACGTATATTTTTATCATGAGCTGTTTTAATTACAACCTATAACTTGTTTATATTTATCGAAAACCTAAGCCGTATTGTGCGTGTTTAGGTACCTGAACGAGAACTGCTTTCATTTTTAGTTTCGGCAGACTAATAATACAGCAGACGTGGATAAAAATAAACGCCTGTTTCAAATTCCGTAGGTCGATTTTAAGTAAGGAAACATATGCCAGATTTTATATGTTAAATGTTATTTACATACATAAATCAAATTTAAACGAAAACCAAATAATATTTATCCCCTCAGGCTCAGGATCCCCTAAGGCCTGCGTTGACACACTGTAGATTTTCTTGACCTCTTTCTAGATATTTCATAAATAAGTACATACTCATATTTAGACATTTTATTTTTCAGTGTTCTATAGTTTGCACACAATTTTTATAATCTAAAAATATTGCTTCCGGTTCAAAAGTTCAATTTTTATTTTCATGTATGCAAATAAAATTAAAAATTCATTTTGAGACCTATTATAAAAATACAATGACTTAATTTAGAATCCAGAAATTAAAAAGTGATTAAAAAATAATAACTATTTATAAATCCCTGTTTTGTTATATATGTCACTTAAAAAAACCTTCCCAAAATTATATTTGGCATTAATAAAGTGTAATTAAATAAAAATTCACATATAAAGAGTTTGAGAGTGAAAAAGTCTGAAACTCGCTGGGAATCGAACCAAATTAATTGATTTACTATCATTCCTTATTCTTTTTCTTTACAACAAATATACGTAAATGTCGAAACGGTTTTATTATTTTAATAAATCTCCAAAGTTTATAAAAAATAAATTATTGAAAAACAATGCCACTTTTCCACATTGTACGAGTATTATATACTCGAATACATTCAAATAAACTTATTCTAATTTCTGTTTTCTGCAGTTACGTTACGATCTGCAGGAAGTCAGCAACAAGATTAATCACCAGTACATTTATGGAGATAATATAATATAATGTTAGCTATAAGTAGTTTGTTGTCATAGCGCAATAAATCTCATCACTAGCAATCAAGTTAACTAGCGTTTATGACTTGTTAAGGACAACTATATACTACTATACATATTATGCATTAATCTAATACATTGTTTCATATACAATGTCATGTTCGTAGGATTTTCGAACCGATTGAATTCTAATTAATAAAATTATCATTGTGATTGTATGTTCGAGACTATTTTTTATTAGCGATAAAATTAAGTCTTAATAGCTTCGATAGTTATTATTATGATAGGGAATCTCACCCGATCAAGAGAGGTTGTTAGATGGATTGTGTGTAAGCTGCTCAACTAAAACAATCACATAGGCGGTATATCAAATATGTGTTTCTAATAATATGGAGATCCAAGTTCCAAAATGTTCGTCATGTGCGATCTTATTTTATCGATACGCAAATTTGTCGTATAGCCTCAAGACAATTTTTGTAACACTATTTTTTATGTATGGTTTAATAGTATATTTAGAATTCATGTTACAGAAAAATAAACCAAGCTTAAATTTGATCTGTATTTATGATAAACTCGAAAGCAAAATCGGAGTAAAACCCGGACTCGATCGTTGAGCAATCGTGCTAACCGTTCGATCACCCGCCAACCAATGTCGGCAACGTCTAAATTGAGGATGCTTATTAATATTTACTTTATTGACTATTGATAAAATTCATAACTCACAAATAACACAACCATATCATTGACCAGTTTTTACGATCTGTCAGCTGTTGCCCTTGTTGGTAAGATATCTACGAGTAGTTTTTGAACCGGGGTTTGCGTGTTCGATTACCGTTGGTACTCAGATTTTTTTAGACAGAGAATCAGTCTGGTTTACACTTCAAGCCTCTAAAACATATTTTTATTTGGTTGGAAAATATTGATACATGGCAATAAACCCATCAGGATGTACTGTATACAAGAGAAGAGTAATACAATTTTCTACTTGATTAAAACAAAATTCTCTTTTTTAACAATCTCAGAATGAAACAAAGCTATATTTCAATGAATCAGTTTATGTTTATATATTATGTTGTTCGTATGTAATGTCAGATAGCCTCCTCCTTTCTATTTGTATTTAATTTATACTTTTTCGGTAATGCAGGGATTTAAGAAAACCAAATAGTTTAATACTAAAGAAGAAAAACGTTAAGAAGGATCTAAAGTCACTTCTACTTTGTTTCAATTTAAATACACTGCAGATTTTCTATTAAACTTTTTAATTATTAAAATCAAACATCAGATGTCATTAAATTTAATTGATCACTGAGCAATGTGTACACAGTTGTTTCTAACATATAAGAAATATATTATTTTCAAGAACAACCACACAATATGGCCAGAAGCAGGATAATGACTTTTTAATTGTTTTCTATTTATTTTTTATGGTTCTTTCTCATAGAAAAATTACCACGTTTATTGCTTAACCTTGTATTATATATCTTAATTGTCGGTTTGTTTATTTTTCTATTATTTTATCTAAAATTATTTATTTTCGTTTCCCCCGTTGCGCTTATATTGGAGCAACGCAATAGTACTGTTAATCTCACTTTACCCATTGTCAACATTTTTTATGGTTTGTAAACGTGATTACATTTAAAACAGCTCGTTGAATGCAAGGCAAATATTTTTGCACCGTAATCGATGATCTCATTCTGCGTGTAAAGAGAACTTTTGAAACGCTCGACTAGCTAATTTGTTTTTTAATCCTAAATGTCCCATTGTATCACATTATTGTACTGCGTGGAAGAAGAATATCATCCATTGTGTCATTTAATTGCGCAATGTGTGATATGCATATCAAAATACGTACGAAAATAATCAGCTAGATAATTTTGTATGTGCAATTACACAAATAACTCAATGTCAACTCTAGACTTTTTAAATAGCACCATTCGTATTCTGAATAGTGTTATTAAACTCTGTGTTATGCGAGTATATGAAAGTGTGGTTATCTGATATAAGTGCATGAAAGTGTTGTTATCTGATATAAGTATGTTATATGAAAGAATAGGTTCGAAAATATTTTGATTCAAAACAATTAGTTAAGAAATATGTAACCTGTATTCCAATAAACTGATCAATTGTGACAAATTTGTTTTTAACAAGTGAACCTCGTATTATTGATTATATTGAAGTAACTGTATTTTATTTCTTTATGTAATAAATCTGTATTGCCTTACAATTGAGTATTTCAATACATCAAATTTCAAAGATATTTGTATTCTTATTTATGTAGTTTTTTTGAGAAATTCAATAATTTATCTTATATTTTATAAATTGACTACGTTCCTAATTTTTATTGTACAGATATATTACAAAATAATATTAGGTCACCTGTTTGAATGTAACCGTGATATGTAAGGAACAATAAAGGTAGTTTATTTCTTCATAAATAAATACAAATATGTGCGATTATATGCAAAAAAAAATCATCACGCATTTTTTATTTCATTGGAAATATCGAATGAAAATATCTTTAATAAATTAAAAAACATAGCACCTTAAAGGTATATGTTACAAAACAGTGATAAACATATCGTATATATGTATTATGTTTCTTGTACTGAAATGTATACAACGACAATGTTTCAAGTTGCCCAAAAAATGAAATTTTATCTTTATTTATTGTGTAGTACAGATATTACAACAAATAACCCCCGTAGAGTTACGTTTTTAATACAATAACAGGTTGTATTTATCGTGTGCTTTCATAAATTCCACCGCTCATTTAACCTTCCCTTTAGAGTTTCACCTAAGTGAGAGTTATTTGTGGATATTTAGTCACTCTGCAAACCGTATTTCGTTTTTCCTCGAGCTTTTCCCTCGTAAATTCATTTATGTTGACCCCGACAATTTTCAATTGATATTACGAGATACTGTTACGCAGAACGAGGATCCCAAAATGTGAATACTTATTATGTTTACATCTGTACATATGAGGGTGTTACTTGGCACGATTATACTCGTACTCGCACATTCACCGGTCCTTTATATGGTATATTGTACATAATTGTATGTACCTGCCCTAATTTTCAAACTTGGACATATTAATATATGTACTTTTCATAATGTTTCATTACGGAGAAAATTAATATCAATTTTGAATACTTTGCGGATTAAACGCGCCACTTAAAACTTTTAGGAAATATTTAAAAAACACTCCGCTGCTGAAAGTGGAGTGGGAATATTTGGTAAAAGGAGGAAAAAATGAAATACATAAACCTTCTACCTACGTTAACAAAATACTTTTGTTATTGTTGTATTATATTACACTTTCGTTGTAAAAATTGTGGCGTATTGTCATGTGGGCATCTCTTCCAGCCACCAGGAAGATGTTCAAACGAAAACCAGACTGGAATATCTTAAAACATATGGGTTCCAACAGTAATCGAACCCGCATCCCCTGGTTAATTTAGTAGGAAGAAAAATAAATAAAACATTGAGTTAAAAATAATATTCTAGAAATTTTATTTATTTTTTTAAACTACTTGCTTAAGTTATTATATAGATATTTAAAAAACCACATAAATTTACTCACGAAAGTTATGCAGATGCTGAATTCAAATGGTTACACCGAATTTCTAATATAATTTCAGTGTACATTTCGCGGTAGCCTACCTACGATGTGTTTACTCATCAAAATATTTAAGCCCATACTATATTTATTTCAATGGCAATCTTCTACTATATTTAAAAAAAGAATATTTTTACAGTCAAAACATAAGATATTCGAAATGTCATTTTAATTTACTTTTTATTTAAAAAAAAATCAAGATCACGAAGGTGTTTATGTTTTATTGACATATTGAATAAAAGCATTCAATAGTTTATAAATTTTTCAATTCTGTGTTAATTATAAATTGTCTCTTAATAACCTCTAAAAATATATTATGTCGGTGAAATTATATCAATTTTAGAGAATATTTGAACCAAAGATAAAAGAAACAATATAATGTTCGAGATAATTGTAAGTGGTACTTGTAATGGAACGTTCGGACCTTCGAATTGACTGTGAATCACTTAATTCGGCTTTGGATTTTTTCAATGTTACTGAGCAATATATATTTTTGAAACAACCTGCTACGCGTATTCCTCGATCGAGCTGTAATTCTAAGTCAGGATCACGCCGTAATTCAGAAATAATCGAGGTAACTTAATTTCAAACATGTATTTTTTTGCGCGATGAATGAACGAAAGTTTTTTTGATTAAAAAATATCATGGACATGCGCAAAAAGGACCCGACAATTTATTTTGGTTCATTTAAAATATCATAAAAGTAAAGATCAATCCTGCATGTCAGGTTAATGAGTATTTATTTGTTAATTAAATTCCCTCATATATAATATTATATTTGTTTGTTCCATACAATCCCATACAAGCAGCGTAGTATTTCCTCAAATATCTTGGAACAGGTAAATTATGGATTGGGTAATTTTTGTACATTTACGTTAATATATTTTATTAAATGTTTTTAGTGTAGGATATCTTATAAGTTGAGTTTAGTGGTTTCGCGAGAGAGTTTGCTGTTTGCCATTGCCGAGTTTTAAAAATTTGCGAACCCTTTGTCAGTGTCCGCGTCTATAAAATCCATAAAGTATTGTCATGATTTTTACATTATGATTTAATTAAGATCAAAATTTCTTAGTCTGCTGCCATTTCTTTTATCGAAAGTAATATTGTCATATACACTTTGGAGAAAATGAAACATGTAATTTAAAAAAAAAACTGAAAATATCACAAGTGATATCTGACGGCTCCCTTAGCTTAGTTGATAAGACGCCTGTGTTCCGCTTGGCGGTTGCGGGCTCGATTTCCATTAATATCTAAAAAAAAATGAATAATTTCAGTCTGGTATCCCTTAAG
>CATKWJ010001124.1:0-20916 GCA_949825065.1 Odontocerum albicorne
CCTAGTTTCCTTCAAATTGTTATTGGCACGAATCATCCTCTTTATATGATGGAATACCTAATTAACTAATAATAATAATATTAATTGCAATATGTTTATGTTGTTTATAGTTAAGGCATTAACGTTGTGGAAGTTTAAAGACATTGTAATTAATTTTTATCAAACACTGTTTATTCCACTTTTTTGTGACGATATAACCCTACCGGTTTCAAGGCTTTCACCTCATCTTCAGGGTAGCACAAACAAGACTAAATGCTGTTCGAACTGGTACCGATATACACGCTTCAACGGTTGGGGGCTGAGGGGTGAGGGAGGCATGGGACGATTTCGGCCAAGAGCGGAGATATTTTTGGGATATAACTGTTCAACAGATGTTCGGATCGACGTACTGACTTAGAAATTTCTAGGGCCTCTAATCTGTCCAATTTATTTCCGTTACTACTGATATGTAAGAATTTGGTATTATCGATAGAAAAAGTATGATTTTCACGGTGACAATGATTAGCCATTTCAGAATAAATTAGAGGATTTGTTAAGGCGGATTTGTGTTCACGAAATCTCTTTTCAAAAGATCTTCCTGTCTTTCCATATAGATAACAATATGTTTATTTATTGATAAAATAAATTACGCGTTAGTTTCCTTAATATATCACAGTAACATTTATAAAATAAAAATACTTATTCATACATATCCACACCAATGTATGTATGTGTATGTTGCAAAATTATTAGTGAAAAATGCGATATGTGGATGAGCAATGAAAGATTTGAGTATTTAAAAGAAGTCTGTTATTAAGGTAGGATTTTCTCAAATTATGGAAGACCTACGAGAGATAACGAAGGGGGTGTAGCGGTAGGAATCAATGTAAATGGGGCACTAAAATATTGGGTGTTAACATAAGTTGTGTCCGTTTTTTTTCAATTTAAAAATGAGCACCAAAAGTAAAACAAAATGATAAATGTTATACGTCATTCGAAAGAAAATATTGTGTTTGCTTTTACGTTACATGTATTATTTCAAAATGGAATGTCAAGTAGACGAAAGGGAGCATTTTAGACACCTCCTTCTGTTCGCGTTCAATCGAGGGAATAAAGGTGCTCGCGATATTTGCGAAATGTAATGTGAAGATGCTATGAATGAAAGGACAGCTCATCGATGATTTTTCCTTCAATAATGACGTCGAATTGCGGACATGGTTGGATGAATTCCTCGAGTCAAGACCGGATGTTTTTTTATCGCAAAGGGATCTTCATGAATAATATGGTTTAAGCGGTTTTCATCGAAGTCCACTGGTCGTCCGGAACGCACCATGTTTTTCGGATTGAAATTACCGTATTTGAAACGCAAAAACCATCGACGAGCTATCCTTTCATTCATAGCATCTTTACCGTACACTTCGCAAATATCGCGAGCAGCTTTATTCTTTCGGTTGAACGCGAACAGAAGGAGGTGTCGAAAATGCTCACTTTCGTCTACTTGACATTCCATTTTGAAGGCTTGTAATCAATTAAAATAATATATGTAACGTAAAAGCAAACACAATATCTTGTAGAGCAGAAAATTTTCTTTCGAATGACGTATAACCTTTACCATTTTGTTTTACTTTTGGTGCTCATTTTTAAATTGAAAAAAAAACGGACACAACTTATGTTAACACCTAATATAAACACATGTTCTCGAACCGAACAGCATCAAAATTTGCTAAGATAATAAATAATTGATAAAGTTGGGGCACGCGAAACGAATGAATGAAGTTATGACCCATATACACTGCAAATCAAAACAAATATACAGTGCAAATATGACTGGGAGGCGTGGTAGAGGAAGCCCAATGAAAGTATGGTTGGATTAAATGAATAAAATAAATACAAAAATTCAAATAAATCGTAAGACTTACAAGTATATTAGAAGATTTAGGAATGTAATATAGAAGAAGCGAAATAAGTGTCGTGAAAGGAAAGTTTGGCGTTCTGTCCACTGCCTACCCTGTTAAGGAGATGGCTTAATGGTATTTTAGGGAATGTCCCTTAAAGGTATATGATGATTATGATTGTTGATAAATAAATAAAACACGTTAGATCGCAATGCGGAAAGAGAGAGTGTTTATTTTTATAGTAACATAGGTATTTATATGTTTTTGGAATGTGCACGAGAATGCGCTCGCGATATGCTTCTGTCTCGCTTCTGTGAATGCAGAAATGGTTTATTGTCGTATGTGGGTATATTTTATTTACGAAACTGGCGAGACAGCGTGGTGCGTTCTCTCTCTAGTATGGAATGCGGCGCGATGCTCGGCCGTCGTCAATGGTTGGCGTGTGACCTTTGGACTGTTTACTATAATTTATCGAGGTATCCGAAGGTCGTTTCATTGGTCATTGACCGTATGTATGCGACAATATTCAGCGACGACCGTGGATCCCTACAGTATGTATGAGAATGTGGATGTATAGAAAAATCATGTTATTTATAGGGTTTGTATTTCAGGCATTCACGGGTGGTCTTGGAACGGATCCCCCGCGGATCATGGGGTACTGCTGTATTCCAATGTGTATACGCCGAGTTGAGCACCCGCTCTGGATCACGGCAACTCCCAATGGCGCAGACCTTATTGTTCTTCTCACCAATCTAACGGATCTCTTCTCCACTAAATATACCTTCGCACGGCCCGCCTCCGCGTTGTGGATCTGAACCCTTTATTACGTAAAGTTCAACCAAAATTCTGAATGTAACAACACTGGACACAGTTATATATAATTACCATATTATGGTTTAAAAATCGTGTATCAAAGCTATAAAACTTGACAGTTATTCACTCTTAAGGTAGAACAAGTATTTTATATTAAGTTTTTTTATACCATAAATGAACCAAGTAATTGTCTTACACAGCAATCAAATTTAAATAAACCATATTTCGTTGTACATAAATAAATTTGATTTGAATATAAAAAAATGTCAAGTGCATAATTTTTATCACTGTAAAGAGGCCAATCACTTGCCTCTATTATTTAAATAATATGTTGTTAGAGAGTCTAACTGAAGTCGTGAATTTGGACATTACATGCAACTACAGTCTGATTATGTCTAGTTATATTAATAGAAGAAATAGAGAATTTAAAATGTTGACTTTAAGAAGTAAAATGTTGGCTAAAAGCTTTTCGGGGAGCTTCTACATTACTAGTGATCTATTCATCAGATTTGCACTTAATGTATGTTTTGTTAGTTTTTCTTCATTCATTCGTTCTACATGCTCAAACAATCTCTGAGTGCTCATCTTACTCAACTAGTCTAAAGTTCACATTCATCCCTAATCATTTTATTTTATATTCTGTCATACATCATTGTCTCGTGTATTCTGCTCAATTGACGCATTTCTACAACATTTATTTAACTATTTTCAGTATTTTTTCACGTCCACAATACATCCAAGTTACTCGCTTAACGTACTGTGATGAAGAAAATGGTGTCTTGGCAATTCGCGAGGGTAATTTTTTAAATTTTATTTATTTATTTTCTCAAAACAGGCTTAGCCCAATTACTTTGAAAAATACAAGAAATGTTAACATTAAAAATAAAGAAAAATTATATAGAATAAAAAATAATGTATATGCATACATAACATATATACACACACATACTCATATATTCAAAGTCACTTAAGTACGTTGATGAGTGCTTTCTAACGCGCTCAATCTTAGAAGAAAATTAACTTTTGCTTTTGGTACGAGTAATGTGATATGGAATATGTCAATATCCAAAGCAGTCCCGTTCAAAAGATTTAAGGCCCTTCCAACAGGCATAGCGGCTGGAATACCCGTTCTTGCGTATGTTATTGAGAACAGTTCTTGCCGGCGCAGTCCAGTGTAATTATTTATTTTATTTATTTATTATTACACATAACAAGAAATATAGACAATTTGAGAAAAACAACAGATAATTTGATTTGGACATACAATTTTAATGGATCTGGGTTTATTGCCTTTCATTTGTCGTATCCCCAGTAAACTAGGCTTTTGCCTGTATCTCACTGAGGATATTTAGCATGAAAAAAATAAATCGATACTTCTTTCCGATTTTTGATTACACAAAAACAAAACCCCGTTGCACGCTCTCATCAACCTGACAAACAGTGACACTCAACTACAACTGGAAACATCTTGCGAAATTCAACTCCTCACACATCATCACTCCAGAAAGACCAAAAATATTCATCCCACAATTGTTATGTAGGAACATTCAACGCTAATCTTTGTAGTAATGGTGGACAGCTCACAACTCCTCGAACGAGTTTGACAACGTATACCAGGAGACGCAGATCTCTTCTTACGCTCAAGGAGTTATACCCGAGCATGCCCAGCAGGAACTGAGTAGGATAAAGCCATGGATAGACACCAAACTCACTCATAACATATATGATAGACATTTCGTAGATATTTTTTTGTACTTTCTCCACTAGTAATGCATTGCATATCTTAGCCAAAAGGAATACAAGTGTCATGACAACGATCTTCGTTGCCTAGTTGTCAATAAGTCTGTCTTGCGACCCCAGGGTTGTGGGCTCGATGTTTGGTATATCCAATTTATTTTAAAAATGGTTCAATTCCAATTTAACCTTAAAGCATCTTTGATAACTTTTTGGGAGGTAGGAAAATATATAAAACTCAAGGGTAGAATAATACAATGTCGATTTACATATACGAACTTTATGACTTTATATATTCTATTTTAATTATAATTGAGAATGAATATGTCAAATACCAAATGTAACAAATGATTGTCAGTAAGAGGGAAGAACAGATAAAGGGATGTTTTGATATAAATAATGAAATTGTTAAACGAGTCCATCAATATCTTGGATACTGGCTGTATGATCAATGGTACCTGTCTCATGAGATCAAAGTAAGAGTGGAAATGGCACAAAGCTGATTCTTCAAAATGAGGGACCTTGCTGCTGAAACAATGATTTCGATCTTGACTTACACACACGAACTTTACGACTTTGTACATCTCTATAGTTTTGAAACATGGACACTTACTCAGGTCACCACAAAAAAACTAGAAGCTTTTGAAATGTAGTGCTATCGAAAATGCTACGAGTGTTATGAGTTGACAAAGTGGAATCAATAAATCTAGAGAAGTTTAATCCATAATCAAAAGGAGTACTCTGGATATTGTGTTTTTGTTGTTGTCGTCACTTTCGTTGAACACAGTAAAAGCTGGTGAGTTTAGTGCCATGTGTCAATCTCTCATCCGATTAACCAGAAATATACCTAACAAGGCTTAAGTAAAAACCAGACGGGAACAATTTTTTTTAAGTCTAGGTAACGACGGGTACCGAAACCGTAACATTCGGGTAGGAATACAAGTGTCTTAACAACCAAGCCACGGATGTCGTCACGAAGAATAATATTTAACCCAATTACATAAAAAAAAAACAAGTAAAAAGATATTAATATTAATATAACATAATAACAACAGGAACAATGTTACTCATGTGTGTCTCTGAAGTGTTTCAGTTATATTATACCTACGGAGTTTATTAAGGAGTTCAATCCTCAATTTACACTTCGACATATGGAAGATATCGATATCGGAAAATTCATTTCATAAGATCATTCCGTGTGCGGTGGATAACACCGAGATATGGAAGATATCGATATCGGAAAATTCATTCAACAAGGATATGAGATCCTTCAACTGATATTGTTGGAGAAAATAAAGGGCAAAAGAAGTAACGGAAGAAAACTTATCCTGGTTGAAGAACTTACGGCAGTTATTTCATTGTGTTACCATGTTCAGAGTTGTCACATCATGGACAAGATAACCATGTTGATTGCTAACCATCGAAGAGGAAACTAACTTTCAAGATGATAGAACTCTATTTATGATAAACTAACCTTAACGAGTATATAAGTTAAGTTATGGTTAACATACGTGCTCTTACCTGATCGTTAGTTACAATAGACTTCCTTGTCAACCGTTTGTTTTGGCCGCACTCCATTAACTACCGAAAGTAATAATAGACAATTTATTAAATTATTAGACGTACTCCATAATTTGTCCCAGACTTGAATAAATCTGATGGTATCACCCGCCTTGATAGATTATAGTTTTACCAATAATATCAAGTGAGTCATGTTTATGAATATTTAGTAATTTCCTACTTATTTTGTTTGAGAAAATAACCACCTTCACGGCATGGTAGAACTTTTGGCTTCCAATCGATTGTTTCGGATTTGGTTCTTAATAATAAAATATAAATAATAAATAAATAAATATAGCTTTATTGATAGCAACATATAATAGTATGTACATAATCTATTTAAATATACTTCAAGAACACATACATTGCAGAGAATACATTCAAGACAGAAGCTATCAAAAGGTCTGGGCTCATCTAATAACATTCCCCCGACCAAGATACACCCCATCAATATAGGGCGAACCCAGCCACGGGGACACCAGATGTTTTTCAGCCCACACCCTTCCACATGTAGAATAAAAAGAAGAGAAAAAAAAACAGAAAATAAATAGATGGCAGAAAAATAAACAAATCCACAAATACCGCCTCAGATCAATACAAACAAACAGATAAAGGTTCCTTGACAGCAACACAATGTGTACATATATGTATAGTAAATTTCTTCCGAGTATCGCACATACCATACATCTCAAAATAAACTGCAGAAAATATCATACATTTAAGAGAGAAGACATTAAAAGGTCCGGGCTCATCCCATAAACATTCCCCCGGCCGAGATACACCCCACTAATGTAGGGCGAGCCCGACCGCAAGGACATCGGGGGGCTTTCAGCGCACACCCCCATATATATGATATCTCAATAATAATTTATAATAGATCTCAAAAATAAAATATATATATACTTCCTCAGTGAGATACAGGTGAAAGCCTAGTTTACTGGGGACACGACAAATGAAAGGCAACAAAACCAGATCCATTAAAATTGCGTCCAATTTAAATTACCTGTTGTTCTTTTCGCAAATCGTGTATATTTCTTGTCATGTGTAAATAAAATTTTAAAAAAATATATATATTTCAGTCTTGGTTTAACATAGTATTTTTATGTTACATTTTTTATATCTTCGAAACTCTTGAACCTTACTACATATAACATTGAAACGTTAACGTCGTTGGTCACTAAATAGCGTAAAAATAAAAAAATGTAAATGTTTAATACAAGTATAAAATAGCATCTTCAAAATAAAAGGAAAGAAATGCAGGTTAATTAAATTAATGAAAAAAATAAATGGTGAAAAGTCTCTCTTGAAAAGCTGTGGCGTAATTTGAAAACTATGAGTCAGACCAGGGTCATTGAACCCTCCTCTTTTTACTTTGTTATTGCAGTCCGAAATAGTCACCCTATGCACCACCCCACAATACACGATGCAGGTACTTGCATATACAGGCACCTCGCAGACAAATTACAACATTATTACTCCCTCTGAAGCAAAACTATCAAAATATGTTGTACTTCTTTACTCGAGCGTAAAATATTACCCTATTTATTTCCCACCCCTCTCCCTCGTTGCTTCCTGAGGGTAAATATTGCCAAAAATGCAACTGAAAACATATTGCCACTTAAAAAAAATACCCTCCCATCCTATAGACTTAAGATTAAATTCTTCAAAAGGATGCCTCCTTTTTGATACTGTGGTTATTTTGTTTGCTATCTCGTAAAATTGAAGAAACCTTTTATACTTATTTCAAAATAAAACTGTTGAAAGTTGAAAAAGAGCTTGCAACGAATTCTCTCTCTTTTTCGCTAACGTGATGTTTGTAGATGAAAAATGACAAAAATGCATTAAATTATTATCATCCTTTAATATAATAGATTGTCTGCAGTGTAAATGTCATAAAAAGTGTTATAACCAGGAGTAGGGGAAATTTATTGATAGAGTAAACATGTTTGTGTCTTTCTACCCATGTCTCTTATTTTCCTCGTGCTAAATTTCAATTCCTTTGAAAGGGATACAATTAATATAGTCCTCCCCTACATGGGGTGAGAATCGTGTTGTATTTGCTCTAACACGTGATGCCACAATCGTAGCAAAAAATAAAGTTGAAATGTGTTTATTTAATTTGATTTGTAATTTTATTTTATTAATTTAAGATTTCAAAACTTGTTTTATTCATACGGTTTGTTTATTACTTTTTTTTATTGATGCAACCTTCATTTGAATCTATCACATAACTGCCCTCCAAATTAAGAGGAATTAAGAAACATCACATAAAGCTATATCAAATATTTATTTATTTAATACTTTTATCCAAATACATCGGGCGGATGTATTTTATTAAATCAATTTATTACAATCATCTACACCTTTTGTTTCATAACTATTAACGGTATCCATGATCGTGTATTTAACATATTGTATAAAAACAATTCAATATCCTTGAAGCGAAGGGTTTACAACCAGTGTATTCTCCCAGTACTTACGTATGGCTGCGAGACATGGACGCTCACAGTAAAGAACATACAAAAGCTCCAGACCGCACAAAGGGGCATAGAGAGATGCATGTTGGGATATACTAAAAGAGACCGTAAACGAAACACCTGGATTCGCAATATAACATAGGTAGAAGACGTTATAAAGATGTGCAAAAGAATGAAGTGGCAATGGGCCGGACACGTAGCCAGAATGTCAGACTCCCGATGGACATCCGAAATAATCCAATGGTACCCAAGAGGCATAAAGAGGCCCAGAAGAAGACCGAAGGTATGCTGGATAGATGAAATCAGGAAGCATGGCAGCATCACATGGCGGCATCAACGAGCAAAAAACCGAACTATTTGGAGTCAACTTGGGGAGACCTTCATCCAGCAGTGGATCGACTCTGGTTGACAATAATGATGATGATGATAAAAACAAGTAAAAAATAACAATAAAAATAGAAAATAGGGATTCGGGTGGGAATTGTATGAGAATTAAGGAAGAGCTTCTTTAGGACATCCGAAATAATCCAATGGTACCCAAGAGGCATAAAGAGGCCCAGAAGAAGACTAAAGGTACGATGGATAGATGAAATCAGGAAGCATGGTAGCATCACATGGCATCACCGAGCAAAAAACCGAACTATTTGGAGTCAACTTGGGGAGACCTTCATCCAGCAGTGGATCGACGCTGGTCGACAATAATGATGATGATGATAAAAGCAATTAAAAAATAACAATAAAAATTAAAACAAGAGATGAATCCATAGAAAATAGGGATTCGGGTGGGAATTGTATGAGAATTAAGGAAGAGTTTTTTTAGTTTATTCTTAAATGTCGATAAAGAAGTAGCACATCTGATTGAGACAGGAAGATCGTTTCAAAATCGAGTCGAGTAAACCGCAAAAGATGATGTGTAGAGTGATGTGTGATGCGTTGGAATACAAAAGATTCTTCTGTCACCAGATCGGTGGAACAATCAATGCTGAGAAAGAAATTGTTTTTTTTTTCTGCGCAGATACCTAATACTGATTGTTCAACTCTCCAAAGTGGGTCAGAGCGTTAAGATTTCTTCGCTATCTTATGAGTATTTCAAGCCATTGGAATCTGGCA
The DNA here is from genome assembly GCA_949825065.1 of Odontocerum albicorne. Classification (NCBI taxonomy): domain Eukaryota; kingdom Metazoa; phylum Arthropoda; class Insecta; order Trichoptera; family Odontoceridae; genus Odontocerum; species Odontocerum albicorne. The sequence continues at coordinate 9,569 of CATKWJ010001124.1, forward strand.
CGATATTAAAATATATTATCGTATTTGTTTAGAATAAAAATAAACCGAATACAAACATTTCGTACCCTTTCCAGTATATCTAATAACTTATCGAGATAACAAACATCCCCATTGTCAATTAAGGGCAAAATGAAACATTGGGCCAGCAAGTTTCTACTTTCGATAGGGTAGAAAATGCGCAATCTGTTGAGATAATGGAAACTTGCAAAGATTTTGCGGCTAAACTCGAATATGATTGTGTACCAAATCGATAAATTTATCGACAAGCATTCGCAAATTCTTAACGTATCAGGAATACGGAATCACATAACTATCGATTTGAATAAACGGAGGATTTAGTTCCACGTAGACTGTACCCGTTTCTTATCATAAATGGGGGATCGCTTCGTGATTGATTTCAAAGTAAGGTGGCCATATCTGTTATTCTGTTACTCTACCATATAAGACATTTTCCGTAGTTGTTATAAGACTTATTTTCTATCCGGGGATCAAGATTCGATTCCCGATTAAATATTGTACTATGCGTATCCAGAAAGTAAGTGTACTGAGGCTCTCACGACCGGATGGATTTTATTTTCGACATGTTGGCTACACTTCCGTGTAGCCTGACCTTTCCCCTCCGCAACGAGACCGGTTCGAGGTCAGCACGTTGAGAAGTGTTGACGCGACAACACGTTTCGTGAAAAATGTCAATCCAATGTCCCGCCAAGTGCGAAATACGCGGCGTCATCCATTATCTCGTTTGGAAGGGAAAACCTCCGGTTGAGGTTTATAATGAGGTGAAAACTGCATATGGTGATAAAGCTATGAATCGTACGAGTGTGTACAAGTAGTGCCGCGAGTTTAAAAACGGTCACGTCACATCTCTTCACCCTCCGCCAAAAAGTTCAAAACCACAATTTCAGCCAAGAAAATCATGGCATCCGTGTTTTGGGACTGTCAAGGCATAATTTTAATTGAATATATGCCTCAAGGGGAGACCATCAATTCTGCAAGATACTGTGAGACCCTAAAAAATTGCGGAGGGCGATTCAGAACAAGAGGAGAGGCATGCTGACAAAGGGAGTCTGCCTGCTGCACTACAATGCCAGACTAAACACGGCCAACGCCACGAAGGAACTGCTCGCCTCGTTTAAATGGGATGTCCTGAACCATCCCGCGCATTCCCCTGACCTAGCACCTTCAGATTACTATCTCTTTACCTCCCTGAAGCTGCACATGGGTGAAAAAGGTTTTCAAACGACGAGGAGGTAAAGGAGGAGGTGGAGAAGTGGACGGAGGGGTTGGCGGGAAACTACTTCGAGGAAGGCATCAAAAAGTTGATACCCCGCTTCACCACCTGCATTGAGAGGAATGGCGACTATGTCGAAAAATAGCTTACATATGTACTACGGTAACCACGTAATTTTTTTGTTTAAATAAAAAAAATTGTAACCTACAAAAATTCAGTACACTTACTTTCTGGATATGCCTCGTAGTTCGTTTGGTAATTCTTCAACATGTATAAAAGCATGCCTTAGACATGCTTCAGGGACGGAAAGGTGAAGTCTGTATTCTCGCAGTAAATTTTTTTATATATTCTGTTTTAATTATAATTGAGAATGAATATGTCAAATACCAAATATAACATATGATTGTCAGTAAGAGGGAAGAACAGACAAAGGGATGTTTTGATATAAATAATGAAATTGTTAAACGAGTCCAACAATATCTTGGATACTTGCTGTATGATCAATGGTACCTGTCTCAGGAGATCAAAGTAAGAGTGGAAATGGCACAAAGCTGATTCTTCAAAATGAGGGATCTTGCTGCTGAAACAATGATTTCGATCTCGACTTACATATACGAACTTTACGACTTTGTACTTCTCTATAGTTTTGAAACATGGATACTTACTCAGGTCACCACAAAGAAACTTGAAGCTTTTGAAATGTAGTGCTATCGAAAACGCTACGAGTGCTATAAGTTGACAAAGTGGAATGAATAAATTTAGAAAAGTTTAATCCATCATTAAAAGGAGTACTCTGGATATTGTGTTTTTGTTGTTGTCGTCACTTTTGTTGAACACAGTAAAAGCTGGTGGGTTAAGTACCATGTGGTAATCTCTTCCGATTAACCAGAAATATACCAAACAAGGCTTAAGTAAAAACCAGATTGGAAATAATTTTTTTTAAATCTAGGTAACGATGGGTATGGAAACCGCAACATTTAGGTCGGAATACAAGTGTCTTATCAACCAAGCTACGGATGTCGTCAAAGAGAACAATATTTAACCCAATTACATATTAAAAAAAACAAGGAAAAAGGTATTAAAAGTCTAAATATATCATAATAACAACATGAACAATGTTACTCATGAGTGTCTGTGAAGTGTTTCATTTATACCTACAGAGTTTATTAAGGAGTTTAATCCTCAATTTACACTCCGAGATATGGAAGATATCGATATCGGAAAATTCATTTCATAAGGTCATGCCGTGTGCGGCGGATAACGCCGAGATATGGAAGAAATCGATATCGGAAAATTCATTCAACAAGGATATGAGATCCTTCAACTGATATTGTTGGAGAAAATAAAGGGCGAAAGAAGTAATGGAAGAAGACTTCTCGCTGAAGAAGTTACGGCCGTTTTTTCACTGTGGTACCATATAATTGTTCAGAGACGTGATAACCATGTTGATTGCCAACCTTCGAAGAGGAGACTAACTTTCAAGATGATAAAATTAATATTTCGAAGTTTGTGAATTTAAATTATTTATATATCGATTGGTTATATGAATTATTTATTGACATACACTGAATGCCACTTCCCCGAAGAGGAGAGGTGGAAAGTAGGCACTGGAGGAGGGATCCGGTGGGGGTGGCACAGTGAGTCATGCTCATACACGACCCTCCCGTGCAGTTTAGGTGGAGAGGGTGAGACAGGGGGCGCAGTGAAGCTCGCATGCCCCTTGCACATTGCGGAGGGGGGCGTAACTAACGGGGCTGGCTCGGTTCTTATTGTATCTTGCTGCTACTGCGTTATATCACGATAGGGTAGACAGAGAAGACAAAGCTGCAATTGGACAGTAATAACTATCAGTGTTTGATTAATATATTTCTGTAGAAAAATTTCCGGTGTATTATTTATGAATGTACATATACGAGTACGTTCAATTGAATTTTTATATGCAAACGGCATTTGTCTTAAATACGAGTTAAGACCCTGCAGAACTTGATGGTTTTGAAGGAAGCTTTTTTGTTAAAGAAAATATGTGCGATATGACTTCGGAACCCTAACTCGAATTACGCGTGGGGGTGATTATTTTGGAGGGGAAGTTTTTGTCTTGGGTTAATTTTACTTTTGATTTTCTCTTTGTTTTTTTTATGTTATAAAACGGTGTTTTATTTTAAATTAGATTTCTTGAATTTCTTAGAAAACCGACTGCATATGGGAAAATCAATTAATTACATTTTGTTAATCAACATTTCAAACTGTTAACATCTGCATTACCAATGCTCACCTCTTGCACGGTAAAACAATGCAACGTGGTTGAAACTATATTGTAATTGAGCGGGAAACCATATCTTCTTCTTCTTAAACTTTCTATAGACTCAAGAGTCTGTTACTGCAGGATTGCCCTCCTGTGATGCTGAGCTCCAGCTATCTCTCCATCGTTTCAGGGGTCTCCCTGGTGGACGCCATCCATCCGGTACCCCATGCATATCTATGTATCGAATTCTTGTGGAATTCATTCTCTGTACATGTTGGTACCAGTATCGTCGACGCTGTCGTCCCCATCTGACCACATCTTGGACCTCACAGACCTCTCGAATTGTGGTGTTCCTTACACGATCACGCAAAGTCTTCCCAGCAATAGCGCGAAGAGTTCTAGGAAACCATATATGTTATTTAAAACGAAAATATGGCAATCCTACAATTTCTTTTTTTGCATCAAAATATGACTGCAGCAGGCCCCTCTCGGAAGAGAATTCCATGGTAACTTCGTAGTCGGGTCTTGAACGATTTCCCCTTATTTTGTGAGATCATAACTTATTCGTTGCTATAATAAATAGTGTAAAAAGCTTGATTTTTATTTGGAGGTATAAAAAACGCCATTAAAGCATACCCCCCTGCCCATTTCCCTATCGGTATATGCTCTTTCGCTTCTTTTTCATTCATACACCTCATACAGCTATTACGACTTCTCAGATATTCTACGTTTCCATCTTTCAAAACATGATTCAATTGATCTAACAATTCTTTCCTTGGTCTTCTTTTTAACACGCCTTCCACTTACATTTACACTTTACATTTGTTTTGTAAGTGTTTCTTCATTTATCCTAAACAATCTCAGAGTACTCTTTTAAATATTCATTCTTTATTCTGTCATCCCATGTTTTCTTCTCAGTGCACGCATTTTTACAGCATTTATTTATTTCCTTTCAGTATTTTTCCACGTTCATCTTTCACTCCCATACATCAAAGCTAGTACCAAAATACTATTATATTAGCAGATTTTGATACTGTCCGGATCGAGTATATACAGGGTGTGTTTTATGTTCCAGGTCGATGTTTTTTTTTAATAACTTTAAAATGAAACACAATTTTATAATTAATATTTAATTGATTGATTTTATGTTTTATTGTTGTTATTTTATTTTACCATTATGTATGGAATATAATGTCGGTCAAGTGGCCGCTTCTGATCGTGGCGCAAACGCGAGCTCTTTCATGCATATTTTTCATAACATTCTTAATTAACAGCTCTTGTATCAATTGAATTTTATACGGATAAAAATGCAATTTTTTTTAACAATTTAACAAACATGACGGAGACATTCCCATTTCTTGTGCACGGCGTCGATGAGAGGTGCACGGACGTTTACCAACACTCTGCCTCACTGCATCCATGTTTTCTGGCGTATGTTGGCTACGTTGTTGTCCAGACTTTGCCTTATCTCCCAGTGTATGCAAAATTATTCATTACACGCTGAATGGTTGACTTGCTTGGCACATGATTTAAACCAAAAAAAACACGCAATTTTCTTCGCGTATTCACAATTGAACAATTATTTAAATGAAATGTTTTAATAACTTCAACACGTTGTTGCGAAGTTAAAAGCTCCATAATAAATTGTTATCGACCACTCTCCACGACTGTCAAATATGAACTGACAAATGATAGCCAAATTAAAATGGCGGTCAAATAAAATTGTCCTGGAACATAAAACGCACCCTGTATATTTTAGTCCCCCATTGATTTTGTTTCATATCGTTTTACACCATTCCATACTCTTCCATCATCTGAGAAAGTATAACCCAAACAGCAAAATATAACCCCAATTTAATATATCCCCAAAAAATCGAATATAATATCCGCAATCTGCGAGAGCCAATTCCGGAAAACGTTTTGATGATAACGTTTCCCCAGAATTATTAATAAAGAAAATATCCGAGCCACGTCAGCGCAGGTAACGGCAGCCATTTGTCACCAGAAATGGAAGCAGACCGAGAGGTCGGGCCAATTTTCTAATGGATATATTTGTTACATCTGATTGACACTCCAATATGACGGGGCCGACTTGGAGAAATGTCTTGGATTACCCCCAAATCCTCGAAGGGGGAGACGGATACGCCAGCTGTTTCGCTCGATCTTACTTTTCTGTGCAGGATAAGAAAGGGACACAGAATAAAGTCCCAAGTCTCAGGATCGCTTGCACCCTGCTCCCTGTATACAGATAAATGTTCAATAAGAAACAAATAGGAACTGTTTCATTCCTTGATATTCACGGGACATGTTTTTATGACCAATTTCGTGATTTGTAAATCCGTCATTTTCGGATCTGAAATTCGGAATGGTCTATTGTATTATGTAACATAACAATAAACTCTAGGTGTTGAGCCGCTTTATAAGTATGTTTGCGAGTCGTTTAGTTTCTACCGGGATGTCTGATCTTAAGTTCTTCGTCGCTACTATTCTGTTGACATTCAGGTGTGTCACTGCCGGAGGAGGAATTCCTTCCTCGTCTCTACATGACGAGTAGTTCCTACAGATCGTTCAGCCAGAAGAGTAATTTTGCAATAGTGTGTGTAACAGTGCGTTTACAAAAACTTGTCACTTTATATTTTTAGTGAAGTGAAAAAGCACTATTCCGACATGTAGACTAAGTCCGACATGTAGATAGTTCAGCGGTTCAGGAGTTGAGTACATTTTAGGCGACCCTTGAATGGTCGCTACTTTCCACAAGGTACTACAACTTATAACCTCGCTACATATTTTAAAATATACTTACAGTAATTATACAGGGTGTCCCGTAACTCGACGTCAAGCCGGTATCGAGGAAAAGGCCAGCGTATGACGGTTCAAAAAAAATCTTGCAAAAGCCTTATACTTTTCGAGTTATAGGCATTTGTTTGAAAATTGTGAAAGTAGCTACCCTGCGCCAAATGTTTATATGCTGTGACTACAAATTGCCATATTTTATGATTTTAATGGTTGTATCGCAATCCTAGATAGCCCTGCTATTAGTCGGAGTCCGATAAAAAACAAAAAAAACTTTCACGTTCGAAAAAAAAATGTTTTCGTCCGATCATAAAAATTAATATTTTTTATACTCATCATACTGTAAAAATAATGTACTACGCTAACCTGGAAAGTTACATCAAAAGATGGCCTGTTTAGTCAGGATTTCAAAATGGTACAATACATACCTACTTCTTCTTTAAAAATAATTTATAAAAATTAATTTCCATATTGAATGATGACACTTTTCAATGTAGCGTCACTACCCGTCTTATACACTCAGTCGAATGGTGACTATCTGTCTCACTCTAGTTCATGTCAAATGGTGACACTAGCCGTTTTAGTCTAACTCGTTTATGCGCTTTATCGTCTGTCTCGCTCAAACTTATTAAATTAAATCTTTGATAATTGAAAAGTGTCGTCATTAAATACGGAAATTATTTTTTTTAAGCTGCCCTTTTCCTAGATACCGGCTTGACGTCGAGTTACGGGACACCCTGTATATAAGTATTTTAAAACGAGGTTAATCTAGGAGACAATAAATACGAGTACAACAAAAGTCGAATCAGAAAATTTAGTATAAAATGCTCTCGTGGTACTTCTCGACAACCTGGTAATACTGTATGTTCTTCCTATACTTAGGTGGTTGGTTGTTACTTCAATTCAATCTACGCCTACGGCTACAATCAGAAAGACGTCACGTCGTGAATCGTTGTCTTTTATAAGCCTTTTCTGGAGGTTTCAAGAGCATCCACACATCTATGGGTAATGCGGTGTCATGGTCTGCTCATATGCCGTGTGTCCTTTCAAGACAAGTCCATACGAGAAAAGAAGATATATTATATAACTGACCAAGTGTTTAAGAGCTGATAAAAACGACTGAATATGAACCATTTACGGATGCTGAGTATATAGCTAGATATGTTTCATGAATATGATAAATTCTTATTAATATATAATGAATACTTTGAAAAACATGTTTTGTTCATTGAATACTTATCATAAAAGGGCAATTTATATAACACTGTTTAGAGAACATTCTCTCCTCAAGGGCGTTCAGATTCGAAATTCGAAGCCATCATTATTGAGAGATCAAAAGTCTTCTTCCTGGCACTGTCAAGCTGTTGGGGTCGGCTCTTCTCGTTCTCAGGCTGTATGTTTTTTGGTTCTGGGTATCGCTTTCATCTAGGCCGTTTCTCTGCAGGATTTTGGAGCATTGAGTTATCCAGGAGTTCTTTGGTCTTCCTCTGGACGGCTGTCGAGGAAGATCCACAGACTTTGCCTGATTTACCGTTATGGTTTGGTGGTCTCCGTCTTATGTTATGTGCCTGTACCATCTCAGCTGTCGCTCTTCCAGCTTACTGTTTATGTCAGTGACCCCCAGGCTACCACGAATGCCTGAGCTCTTAATTCTATCTTTTAGTGATACTCCTGCCGACCACCTAAGCATTCGCATTTCTGCTGTTTCAAGTTGCCTAGAGTAGGAGCTGTACATAGTCCAGCATTCTGAGCCATACATAATTGCGGGTCTAACGATAGTCTGGTATACCTTTCCTTTCAGTTTTATAGGCATTTTTGGGTCACACAAGACCCAAAAATTGAGAAATCAAAAATATTACAAAATAAATTCATATAAGTCGAGTGTGTAAGAATACGATAGTGGTGGCTGCGGTCACTATATAAAGTACATACTTCTTATCTGCATATATTTATAAAACATATTTGCTAAAAAAAACGCAGTAAACAACAAAACGAATTACAAAGAAACTTCTGTAGGTTTTTCGATATGTGATAGAAACACATTTGTCTTTGGATGTAGCGAAGTGTATAAATTTTGATAAGACCTTCCAAAAAGGGTTGTCTTCAAGTGCTTCCTAAAACTGCACACGCCACCCATGTCTTGAATACTTAGAGGTAGACCATTCCACGCCACATACCAGCAAAGGCTAAATGTTCATATTCTTCTTCATTCACACTTGGCCATCGAGTCTAGCGTGCTGTGGTATAGTTATTTCCACTGACATTTCTTTAGTTCATTGAATCGTCATCATCATCGCCTTTTGCAGCTTCGCCAGCGTAGATATCCAATTATATTTATCTATGGCTGACTCTTCCGCCTTATTCAAGTCCATTGTTAGTCTTTCATAACACAACCGCTCTTCCAGCTTCATCCGTCTCCTTCTAGGGTAACCTACTGGTCTTCCTTCTGAGTTGATCTTAAAAAATCTATAAGGAATTATTGTTTCTGGCATTCGTGCAGTATTATGAATAGGCAGCTGAGACCTTTATTTTCGTTAGAAGTGTTTCCATTTTGAGGTTCCCTCGAATTTCTATATATTTTTATCTTCCTTCGAATGACTTCCATACTTCCACCAGCAGAAATCTGATCTGAGGTTTATTTTATTCCTATAATAAAATGCGGTAGACTCTCGACTATCCGGGGTCGCATAGTTGCGGATTAACCAGGGCAGTGCAGGATTCCGTTTTTTTAATAAAATTTCGAAATATAATTTAAAATAAAAACATATGTTTTCTTAAAGCCACATAATACAATATGAACCATGAAATGAGTGAAATTAGGAATATGTAACACATAGTAAAACTGGCGAAATTTCAAAAGCGAACAAGTCATCGACCAGAAATCACGGAAGTAACATACATTTAGGTCGAGGCTACACCAAAATTCTACGTTAGGCGCTAAGCTAGATTTTGCGTGACTCATATACTAGGTGACTTCATGCATGGCCACAGCAAAGTGCTACGCACAAATTCATTTGACAGTCGGGAGCGGTTTAGTCAACATATGATGCCACTCTCAAAACTAACCAATTTCATTACAACTTACCATCTTTACCAATGTAATAAGTCACATATTACAATATTAAATATTCAAATATGGAGTGAGAAAAAGTTCAAGCCGAAACCTTTAGGCTAAGGCCACACCAAAGTGCTTCGCTAGGTGCTACGTGACTAATAGACTAGATGACTTCATGCTTTGCCACACCAAAGTGCTTTGCACAAATTCATTTGACATTGGGAGCGGTTGAGTCAACAAACGACGCCACTCTCAAAACTAACCAATTTCATTACAATTTTATTTACTTTCTGTTCAACTTCATTCCTAAGTGATTTTATTACAGGTACATTTTTGTAGAATATAATTTGCTCAATGGGTTCCACAAAGGCTCCCTTTTATACACAGCTGTCATTAAAACTTCCGCCATCTTGTAAATTAACCAACACGTCTGTTCGCTCGGAGATTCACTCGGTGACAAATCGTCATGTAACGTGGCGTGAAGCGTGCAGTGTGGCCAATGCGATAGTATGCGATACGTTGGTTCGCTAGCATATGTCGCCTAACTCGCGACATAGCTCTAAGCATCAATCGAGGCTCCTTCCTGTGTGGCCACGGCCTTAGTATTTACTTTTGATGCTAGAGGCGAGCGCATCACATATTACTCGTAGTAAAATAATCGACAATTTGATATTTTTGTATCACAAAGCAGTGAGCTCTAATTTTTTCTGTATTTTTTCCTTGACTTATAATATTCTTTGGTGAGTTTTCGAGTCGTGATATAAATTTTACATCTCACTATCTCAAGCTAATAGTTGCATAAACTGCTTAGGACCATTTGTAGAAAGGTGAATTGGGGGAAAACATAAGTTATTTGCTTGCATTCTTTCATTATGTTTAATATTAATAATTTTATTATACTTTTCATATGAGAACTTAATAAATATATTATTTTCATTCCATTAAATCTTCTTCCTTAACTTCACCTCTCCAAGAGGATCATGTACAATTCTTTAGACCTTTATAGAATCCTCTCGCTGTAAATAAACATTTCTCTCCGCAGATCTCTCACCACGGCAACCCCACCGCACGTGTTTCCCTCTATGAGCATTCCATTTCTTTTAGCGCCCCTCGCTAAGCCTTATAAAATGAAAATGTTTCCCTCGGGCTGTTCCAAAACCTATGACATATACTCTAATTAGTTTTTCAATTTTATGCCGGTGAATGTTTTTTACGAAACATAAATGTTTGTATAAACCAATAAAATTCCAATCAAAAATCTAATTACAGCGTATTAATTGTTTCTGGGCGTACATATTTGTTTATGGGCGTACATATTTGAAATATTTTAATTGAAATAATTTTCTATATTAACTATATATATTGTAATTTATTTTTATCAAACACACAATGATTGTCACCGTGAAATTGTCACCGTGAAAACTGTACTTTTTCTATCAATGATGCCAAATTCTTACATATCAGTAGTAACGGAAATAAATTGGACAGATTAGAGGCCCTAGAAATTTCTAAGTCAGTACATCGATCCGAACATCTGGTGAACAGTTATATCCCAAAAATCTCTCCGCTCTTGGCCGAAATGGTCCCATGCCCCCCTCACCCCTCAGCCCCCAACCGTTGAAGCGTGTATATCTGTACCAGTTTAAACATAATTTAGTCTTGTTTGTGCTTCCCTGAAGATGAGGTGAAAGCCTTGAAACCGGTAGGGTTATACCGTTACAAAAAAGTGGAATAAACAGTGTTTGATAAAAATAAATTACAATGTCTTTAAACCTCCACAACGTTAATGCCTTAACTATAAACAACATATAACTATATATATATATATATATATATATATATATATATATATATATAGATATATATATAGATATATATATATATATATATATATATATATATATATATATATATATATATATATATATATATATATATATATATATATATATATATATATATATATATATAGATATATATATATATATATATATATATATATATATATATATATATATATATATATA
>CATKWJ010001125.1:0-47433 GCA_949825065.1 Odontocerum albicorne
ACTAGGAATCGAGCCTGGGGCGCCCGCTTACTTCGCGTAAATATTTCCAGTTTGACCCCCCCCCCCTTTCAAGGAGAGTCAGCTATGTTAACGGCGCTATATAAATTGTCATTTTATTATTATTACTAAAAACTACGATCCCAGAATAGAACTGTTTCCGGTGTCGAACAACCAGGCGCCACCTCATGGAAAACTAGTCGTTTGTCTACGTCGCCAGTGTTGAGCACTAAATAATTATGATTTATGGCGTAACGCCATCTCGGAGCTGGCAATAATCCTTATTTGATGGATACAAGGATCTCAGCAGACCAAGAAAGGTGTTTAAATCGCACAGAGTCGGATTAAAGCTATATTACTTCTTTGTATAATGTTTGTATATAAAATTAAGTATAAATTTGCAAGGACCTTGTATCTTTGTCCAATAATAATTAGTATGATTGCAGCATTAATCATGTTGTGGTCATGCTAATAGTTTTGAACTGATTTTGAATTAATGATTGTTGTTTTTTCTATTGTTGATATTTATTTTCCCATAAACAACACACATAATGATGTAATTGATATGTACTTCAATTCTTGATAGCTCAACTGACGATGACACAGCAAGTGTTGAAATGCACTGTGATTTGTAAAAGATAAAATGAGAAATGCCTTGATAAAAGTTTGAAAATCAATGTACTGTAATCAAAAAGAGGTGTGGTAAAAATGTGTGTATAGTAATTTATTTTTATCAAACACTGTTTATTCCACTTTTTTGTGACGGTATAACCCTACCGGTGTCAAGGCTTTCACTTCATCTTCAGGGGAGCACAAACAAGACTGTGTGTATAGGTTAACTTTGAGAAATTGAAGCAGGTTGATGAGTTATGTTACCTGGGTAGTCTATTAACGTGTGATGGATGAGTTAAAAGGAACATTGAAAGATTGATAACGACAGGGGTCAAGATAAACGGGGCACTAAATTAGATATACACATATAACAATTGCACTGTATCAAAAGAAGCGAAAATGACTACATAGTAGTATGTCGATGCCCACCTTGACGTATGGAAACGAAACATAGATTTGGTAGAAATATGATAAAAGTAAGAATAGTGTTGTTGAAATGCGTGCACTAAGCAAAACTTGGTCAATGTATAACATAAGGCGGGAAAACTTGTATAGGGTCAACGTATAACATAAGGCGGGAAAAATTGTATAGGGTCAATGTATAACATAAGGTGGAATAATTTGTATAGGGTCAATGTATAACATAAGGCGAAAAAAATTATATAAGTTCAATGTATAACATAAGGCGGAAAATTGTATAAGGTCAATGTATAACATAAGGTGGAATAATTTGTATAGGGTCAATGTATAACATAAGGCGAAAAAAATTATATAAGTTCAATGTATAACATAAGGCGGAAACATAAGGCGGAAAAATTTGTATATGGTCAATGTATAACATAAGGCGGAAAAAATTGTATAGGGTCAATGTATAACATAAGGCGAAAAAATTAGTAAAGGTAGGTTAAATGTATAACATAAATCGAAAAATTTTATATAGGGTCAATGTATGACATAAGGCGAAAAAAATTGTATAGGGTCAATGTATAACATAAGGTGGAAAAAAAACATCACAAATAAATGCAAATGGATATTTAAAGAAAGATAAAGAAAGGAGTTTTACGCTAATAGATTTTTTTAGTAATAATATAATAAGGTACCGTATTTTTATCAGTAAAAGCATCTCACAAGAGTGACTTAATAAATTCAGGATGAATGAATGAAATAAAAACCATGATATAATTTATTATTGAAAAATCTATTATGAACTAGATTCTTGACACTGGCATTGCTAAATCTAATGTTTTGACATATTTTAAGATTATTTTAATAAATAAATAAATAAATATAGGTTTATTGACAGCAACATAGTATGTACAAAATATATTTAAATAACACTTCTAAAACACATAAACTGCAGATAATACATTAAATACAGAAGCTATCAAAAGGTCTGGGCTCATCTAATAACATCCCCTCGGCCAAGATACACCCCACCAATATAGGGCGAACCCAGCCACGCGGACACCAGATATTTTTCCGCCCACACCCTTGAACACGTAGAACAAGAATATAAAAAAAAACAGAAAATAAATAGATAACAAAAAAATACATTCAAGAGAGAAGACATTAAAAGGTCCGGGCTCATCCCACAAACATTTCCCCGGTCGAGATACATCCCACCAATGAAGGGCGATCCCGACCGCAGGGGCATGGGGGTCTTTCATCCCACACCCCCGCATATCTAGATTAAAGAATAAATAAATAAAAAACAAAAACGTATGGCAGAAAACAAAATAAAAAATAAACCCACATATACCACCTCAGGTTGTCAGCAAGAACGAAAAAAAGAAAAGCCTCAAAGGAGTCCAAATCTTACAAAATGACAAATGGGAAATGAAATAGTTGAGACAACATTGAAATAGTTAGGCAGTAATACATTGAAATAGTTAAGCAGTTTTAAAAGAGGAATGAAGAGATAACGCACAAACATTCGATCAAATAATGAGGCAATATGTTAAGTTGTATGGTGCATGTTAAGTTTGTGGGACTTATTTAGTTTATTCGGTATGCAGAAAAAAAACTGAAATATTTTTAAGAACTTTTGTCTAACTTGTGGTCAATAAATAACTGAATATAATTTACATCGTCATAACGATCTTTGATATGAAGATAAATAAAGACAAAACAAAGCTGCTGACTGTAGGCCGAGCGCAACACCAGATGAGAATAGTGATGTCGGGTAAACCACTAAAGAACACCAAGGAGTTTGTCTACCTCGGGAGCAAAATAGGTCGACAGCCGTATACATCAGGCTAGACTTGCGTTTAATAAAAGGTCGAAAATAATATAATCAAATAATATAGACCTTAAACTGAGAATACTCATCAAGAACTATGTATGGAGTATCTTGATGTACAGCTGCGAGACATGGTGCCTATCCGAAAGAGATAGACGAAGACTAGAGGCTTTTGAGATGTGGTCCTATAGAAGACTAATAGGGATTTCCTGGAGAGACCACATCACAAATGAAGAGGTTCTCCAACGAATCGAAGGAGGAAGGCACCTGCTCAGGATCCTGTCCGAAAGGCGTGCAAGATGGATCGGTCATATAATACGACAAGAGGGCCTCTTGTATGCCATAATGGAGGGTATGACCGAGGGGACAACCACTCAAGACGCCCACGCCCACGCCCACGCCGAGACCTGGAGGACCGTTCTGAGACCTGTTGTGAACGTGCGCTGCTCAACAGCATACAGATTAAAAGAGCCGCACAGGACAGGGAGGAGAAGAGTTGAAATTGCTGCAAACCAGTCTTAGGACTGAGGACTGCAACCACGGAGAGAGAGAATGATCTTTAAGATGAGATAAAGAACCAAACAATTTTTATCACAATTGTCCAAGCACACTTACAACCGATCGATCTGAAGATATATCCCTGTGGGAATAATTAACATCGCAGCATTATTAAATATGATATATAGATTGTTTCACATGGCTGGAATAATTACAACAGAGAAAAGGGATAAGATTAAGGCTAAAAAGTTTTCCATTAAAGTCAAGGATTACCAAAGAAAATGCCTTCTCTATCTCCAACACTGTGTTTTCAGTTTTCAGGATTCATCTCTGTAAAATTAAAAACCCGTTGACCAAGGTTGACTTTGAATTTTCCCTGTTTAGGGTGTTTAGTGCTTAGCATTAAACCGAGCAAATATTAATTGTTATGCTCGGGAATTTGGTGGAACCATAATGTGATTAAGAAAATCAGCTACCCTCTGTTATAACGAGGGATCTATTTATGAATTTTCTTGCGATTAATTACTCAGACAGGGCTGCGAATAAATTGGTTACTTTGCTATAAGGTTAAGCGTTTTATTTTTACTAACTGTAATAAATATTACTGGAAAGGGTTAACACAGCTTGTTATGAAAGGAGCTGAAGAATAAGTATATCACAGGGAAAATGTATTATTGTCAGTAAGAAAAAAGGCGGACAGGGGAAGCGCTTGCTGTGAATTATGATATTGTTGAGTAAGTACGATAATATAAATATCTGAGATGCTGGTTGAACGATCAATAAGAGCAGTTTCAAGAGATCAAAGTAAGAATGTAGATGATATGAAGTTACTTCTTTAAAATGCAGGATTTCTTTTGCATCAAGAATTTCAATCTCGGCAATTACGTATGCAAAATTTATGTTGATATTTATTATTTGTACTTTTCTCTAATGTTGGAGTATGTACACTCATAAAGCCAATCAAAAAGAAACTAGAAGATTTTTAAATGCGGTTCTATCGAAGAATGTTGATTAAGTCATGGACTAGCGAATCTGTAATTATGATATCTTGAACCGTATTGAGAGAGAGCCTTTGGTTTTTTGGAATATCAAAAACGTGCCACCGTGGACTTGAAAATGGAGAAAAACGTATACTACCATTAAAAATACACAACATTTGTTCTATAAAGTAAATAATTTAGTAGCCAAAGAAAATTTAATCGATTGTTTTTTATTATTTATTTGTGCTTTATAATTTTTATAATGAAATAAATAAAGCACCCCGATGCCTTAATACTCGCAAGTTTATACTTCGTCCTCAAACTGGTAGTTTACACAAAACAACATAAAAATTAAAGAGACGTATGTTGAATAGTTATAAATCTTATCACTTGACTCACATTTCTCCAAAAAAGAGAATTTATATGTTGTTTATAGTTAAGGCATTATTCTCCAAAAAAGAGAATTTATATGTTGTTTACAGTTATGGAAGTTTAAAGACATTTTAATTTGTTTTTATCAAACACTGTTTATTCCACTTTTTTGTAACGGTATAACCCTACCGGTTTCAAGGCTTTCGCTTCATCTTCAGGGGAGCACAAAAAAGACTTGAAACTGGTAGGGCTATACCGTTACAAAAAAAGTGGAATAAACAGTGTTTGATAAAAATAAATTACAAAGAGAATTTAAATTAAAAACATTCATTTTACAAAGGAGTATTCTCTGAATTGTAGACACAAAATGTCACTCGTCAATTCACAGAAATTAAGAAAAAGGGAACTGGAAATGAAATACAAAAACTTCTCTTTTGAACGATTTTGATCTAATTTGAGTTTTAATTTTGTGTTGACATTAATACGATTTATGTTATCCTGATTTTCTACCGTCAGTCTTTTACGCCAGCGCTTCAGGATTCTACCGTTAGTATTTTACGCATTAAAAAAATGGACGTACGTTTTAAAACGAATGAAGTCGACCAAGACTGAAGTGCTAAATACACACTTCTTGAGGGAAAGTCTAATGTAATCACCCCCATGCACGTGTAAAGGGGAGCAAATGATAGACTTCAGCGTTGAGCAATTTACTCTGTTATCTTTCCCAAGAGACCCCTCGAGTCTTCATCATGCAGCCCCAAAAACTACAGAAGGGGCTAAAGAAGCTGCGTTAACGAATTGAGAGGAATTTCTTTTGGAAAAGGAGGAATTGGTGGTCAATAAAATTATATAAATGGGCGTTGATTGACAATGCTTGATAAATACATAGAAATAAATTAGAATATTTTTATTACACTTACTTTTTTGCCGATTTACCGGTTTCACTCAACGAACACAATTAGAATATTTTTAAAACTTTATTCATTTTACTTTTTTTACCCATTTACCGGTTTCGTTTAACGAACACTGCTAAATAAAGGTATTTTTTAATTTTTATTCCACTTCTTTTTTGCCCATTTACCGGTTTCACTCAACAAACACAATGATAAATTAGAATATTTTTAAATCTTTATTCCACTTACATTTTTTACGCATTTGCCAGTTTCTTTAACGAACACTGCTAAATAAAGATATTTAAAAAAAATCATTCCACTTATTTTTTATCTATTTACCGGTTTTACTCAACGAACACAATGCTACACAAAGCTAGAATATTGCAAAAAAATTATTCCACTTACTTTTTTGTCCATCGACCGATTTCACTCAAAGTGTACTATGCTAAATTGGAAGGTTTTTTAAAGTTTTTTACTAACTTTTATGCTCATTTACCACTTTAAAAATACGATGCTAAATAAAATTCTATTCCACTTAACTTTTTTGCTCATTGTCCGTTTTCACTCAATGAGCGAGCGCAGTGCTAAATTTAAATATTTTTTCATGCTTATTTTTTTCATCATTCCCCGGCTTCGCTTAACGAGCACTTATCTAAAGAATATTATTTTTATAATTTTAAGCCCACTTACTTAATATGAGTTATTTACCAGTCCCACTCAAAAAAGCACTTGGTTGAAAATGTTCGTTAAGTAAACCGGCAAGCGTGCAAACATTTAATATATTTTTCCATTTATTTTTGATTTTTACGATAACTGAATACTTGATAAGGGATAACATTGTTATTACACTAATTATAGTGAATCTCAAAATAAGTGGAATTACAAAGAACTTTCTTATCAAGTATTCTCATGTGGAGTTCCACAAAATCAAAGTCTCTGATAAATATGATTATTAACTCTTTTAGTTACTTTAAATTGAACTCGAAACTTTCTCTACCTGTCACGTCAGCTTTGTTATTAGGTCTAAATAATCGACATCTCTGCCTCAACGTAAGATTGTTTGGGGCATTACTGGTATCAATTTGTATTACACTTTCTTTACATATACATCACAACTTGGCAGGTTAATTGCCATGTGGTAATCCCTTTCAACCAACTAGAAAGGTGATGAATAACTTTAAGTGAAATCAGACTGAGATTTATAATATTTATTAAAAAACTGAACATCAACGGGAATCGAACCCGTTACCTCCAGATGACAAAACAAACATCTTATCAACCAAGTCACTGCTGTTGGCTTGTGTATGGGAAATTTCTTATCAGTTGACTTGTAGATGACGAATTTGCTTCAATAATTACTTAGATTTTAGTTTTATGTTCAGACCTTATTTTAACTGAATTAATGTTGAAAAAGCCATAAAAACGACATATCTGATAAAATAATTTGCGTTTCCTACGATTTAATATTTTTTTTAAATATGAGAATTGCTTACAATGGTAAATTTTTCAAGAAAGGTTAATTTACCTTTGTTTGCTTTCTCTTTGTAAAGATTCACACTATTTTGAGAATAAAAATTAATTACACTTCTGTTACGGTAACCCTGTAAGTTGAAAAGCGGTTGGGATTTACACCACCCACACAATAACTGCTCTCTTGAGATTGAAGTTGTGAAAATAATTAGTGAACATTTTGATTAGTTAACTTGGAAATCGCAAATAAGATTATGTTTAAATGTCAAGCTTTTAAAGCGCGTGTGTCGTTCGTTGCTGGGCCTCGTAGTCGAGCAACCCCTCGCCATTACAACGTAAATTTAATTGAAAACAAACTTATACTTTGGAGTTTGTTTTGAGTGAGATGTTGCACACTAGCAAACTCACCGACCACATCGCTGTACTGGATCCGATGGCACACCGAAATGACACGATCTAAGTACACCGGCATGCTTTTTTCCCCTCTTTTTGAAAGAATAGATATGACCAATGTCATAGGTATTCTTATACCTCCGAATACTTGACGGAAAAAAGCGCGTGTATGAAGATGGAGTACAATAACATGGTTTATTGTATTGTTTTGCATTTTTATGGTGTTTACGTGTAATATGCGCATGCCGACGGAAAGGAGCGCGTACGCACAGCTGAAGAAATAAAAAAAGGAAATTTATGTACTGCCCTTTAGAGAGCAAACTCTCCTAAAAGGCATTCTAACTCTAGCTGTAGCAGGGTCTGAGTCAATTATGTAATACCCTTTTTTTATATATATATATAACCTTGTGGGATTATTGCTATGTGGAAATCAACTGACCCGAAAGATGTTTATGAGGGCTGAGATGAAAATCAGGCATAAATTATCTTTTTTAATCTAAGTTTCAGTGGGATTCGAACCCGCAACCTTTGGATAAGAAGACAGGCATCTTATCAACTAGGTTACGGAGGCCATCAAGAAGGCGACATAGCGGGCAAACCACTGGCACTCCAATATCAAATATCTTATATCTCAATTTCGACTCTTATAAATATAATTGATAAATTTTTAAAAGTACCAAGCTTTCCCAATTCTTTGAAAATTCCCAGTACCACAGCTCACAATAACTTTTGTTATATACGGTAGAGCCTGGGGGTTATTACCATGTAGCAATCGTTAAAGCGTCCTTAAATTGAAACCAGACTACAAGACTTTAAAATAACTCGCAACCTCCAAGTTCGAAGATACGTGTCTTTATTTGCGTTATTTCTGCGTTTGAACTTGTAATAAAACAGTGTAAAATTATTGCGTTTTAGTCAAAATTTACTCAGAAGAAAAAGATAATATTTTTAAATTACTTCAGAACTTTAGAAACATATAGATTATACGAGTATATGACATAAAGTTATTTGTTGTAGGTAACGAGGTCAGATCTACATTAATTTTTATCATCACATAAGATCTTCCACATCTTTACAGCTCGTTATACATACTCTGCTGTTTCTCATACTTCGAACATGTCTCGTAGTTACAATCATTTCAGACATGTATAATATATTTGTTAATTAAAAACGAGTACAGTATTTTTGCATAAATAACATCACGCAATGCCCATTAAAAGGTTTGCATATGAAACAGATATCTAGGTGTATCTATTCACACACAGTATTTGCCTTCTTCTTAAAGCTAACCATACATTATCTTCTATTTGTTATACTTCTTAAATTTCCCTTAGTTCATTTTTTCCAACAATTTCCTTCCATTCTTTTCTCATTCTGTCTACTTTTTGGTGTCCATTTAAGACATATTTCATTAAAGTCATTCGAATCTCATTTTTCTCTAGTGAGCAAAAAATTTCATGATTTTATTTTTAATTTTACTTACAATATTCATATCTAACGAAAACTACAATAATCCGATTTTTCTTTTATTTCAGTTTAAATTTTTAACTATCCTTTCAACTAAAAAATAATTTTTTTAGTAAACTGGATCAAAGCTCTTCTGATTAATTTTCCATGTGCACATTTTACTCCCGTACATCAATGTTGACACTTTAGCGATGTTCGTGTGGGACGCGATGATGATTTTGATTGGTATTTAAATAAAATACGTCGATTAGCAGTGCGGAAAGTGAGAGTGAATAATCAATGAATAGTAAAAAGTGATTAATGATGCTTTATTTATCGGTAAGTAGGTATTTATACATTTCAGAACGGGCGCGGGAGTGCGCCTGCAATATATTTTTATCTCGCTTCTGTGCGTGCAGAGATGGTCGATTTAAATATTGCAGACATCGCAATTAGTGTTGTGGGTAGACGATTTGTTTGCGAAAACGGCGAGACAGCGCGATGCGTTCTCTTTCTACTGTGGAATGTATCGTAAATAGTATTTGTGGGTAAACAATTTCAATGTTTTGGTATGCGACCTTTGGACATATCCAAAGGTCGTTTCGTCGGTCGTTGACCGTGTGTGATGACAATATTCAGCAACGACAGTAGTTCCTATAACACTAATAAGCTGTTGGCATCCATCAATTCAGCAGATTTCGCTCACTACGAGTAGCTTGCAAATATACTTTCTAGATTCCTCAGCTAATATAAAATGGTTGAAAAATAAAAAAATAATTTACAATAAATATAATCATATGTGCATGAGTTATTGCAATTATATAACATGATAAACTGTCTCACTACCCCTATATATATTGCTGATTTTTTTTTTTGAAAACTTGCTTACTAGCTTACAAATATGATAACTAGATTTTTCAGCTAATATAAAATTTTATTTAAAAAAAAAGTTATATTAAAGATAATCGTTGATATGTGCGTATATATCGCTATATTATAATATCGTTTACTGTCCCACTACCCATACATACATCGCTGAAAATGTTCAAAGTCTCTCAGATCATAGATAACCATTCCACTTAAGCAATGATAAAGGCAATCTTTGGATATTTCACATCATCATTTACTGTCCATGTCGTTAGATTCTGAAACCAGCTGCCATGTGCTACAAGATTTGCACCCTCATAAACATCGCTTAAAAAAGGGGCTTAGAAATAATTTTTTCTAATTTTTCCCCTATTTTTCCTTTCTCCAAGTTATTGATGAGATTATAAAACAACGTACGTATGTTTCAACTCAAATATTCTCTATTTTTAATATGTATTTTTTTTGTTTTTGTGTAACTAGCAAACTTTGTTTCCTCTCAACCAGCATTTTTTACGACTCTTGTCTGGGTATTTAGAATAAATTTCTGAAGGGCAATAAACTCTCCGATTGTTCTTTGTGCTATGAATACAAATAAATAAAAATATACGATATAAAGAAAATTAAACAAACATAAAGTAAAAATATATATAAACTACAAACTTATTCCGCTAATTTTATTTAAATGCTAAGTGTACCCAATTTCCTTAAAGTTTACCGAAACCGTTTTCAGTTTCCAGTAAACCCATATGTGAGGGTATTCAGGAGTGCGCCACACGAGAGGGTGAGGCAGTAGTGACGCGGCTGGTGCAGTTGCAATGTTTCTTCTAGGGTGGCAATACATACACATAGGGGTATGGGAGGTGGTTGGCTTTCCTCAACCCCCTCGTACATATGGTATACTCCACACCTAATATTATGATATAAAACTAGAAATGGACCCGTATTACTTAATATTTTTCTGTACAATATTTTGCAAAAAGAAAACCAAATTGAGTGATATAATTATAGCACGGCCGAGGCGTCTGAATTACTGTTGAAGTGTTTTTTTTTCTTTGATTTTCGATTTATCACCAATAATATCTTCAACCTCAAGTGCAACTCCTGCAACCCTCCGTTGAAAAAGTTGAAAATACAGCAGTAAAGCACATAGTCGATAGTTTGTTTCCACACACACACGTAGATTATGATAAATCCATCCTACATTTATGCAGATTGAAGGCTGAGGTCTTGACCCCGTACCTTAATCTGCTTAGTATGTACCAGATCTTCCTCGACAAAGATAAGCTGATTATTGCTGGGTTGGGTTTGACACGAATTGTCCTTCTACCATTCTTATCGTTGTCCGCAGTTGCGCTATTTGTCGTATATTTGCCAATTGTTCGTACCCTAATCAATTAACAAAGATGGATTTCGTACTCTGATATTAAAAATGTAACTATTTTTAAGTCATAGTAATTACTCAGAAGGATTTGAATAATTCATTAAGAATAAAAAAAATACTGAAAGTGAAACTAGGCTTGGATACCAGAAATTGAAATGAAAAAATTTCCTGATATTGTTTTCGCATAGATGATAAGCATTCCCTCGCAATTGAGTATAATTACTAGCCATCCTGTGCATGGATAACATTTTTAGTTTATTGTGTGCAAGCTGTTGTACTTAAAAAAGACACACTGTCTCAACATATCAAACCCTGAATCCCGATAGCAGAGACCAAAATTCCAAGACGATCGGTAGATTAACCTGCTGCAGCTTTTCATTTAGCAGATTTCTAAAGAGGATTTGTTTAAGTTGCTTAATAGCGCTATAAAAATCTATGGTCAACAGCATATAAGCAACAAAAAAACATAAATTCAGATTTAAAACGGTCTAAAAGTAAAACACATTACACCACATTTTACACGGCGTCATTTTCAGTTTATTCCGCACAGCTATAGAACGAACTTCGACGAGTTATCATGTACAATACATCATACTTATTTGCATTCAAGAGAGAATTAAAAATATGTTACATTAATATGAATAATTTTTCATCCTATTTTTTGTTTGTTTTCCCTCCGTTTCCTTAAACGAACTCTTTTTCTTTAGTTCTACCAACATTTTTTAGATATTAGTCATATATTTTTTTGTATTGAATATTAAAAAAAATGGATTAAAAAAACTTGACATGTCCCAGATGAGCTGGTTGGTTAGAAAAAATTGGTATTTAACAATATGTTCATCAGATGTATCATGTATAATCATGAACACAAAATATTAAATAAAATAAATTAATGATTACAAATAAAATCTATACAAGTGGTATATAGAAATGACGAAAAATTTAGAGAAACCTATTAAAAATGTATTACAATGAAGTTTATCAAATTCTGAAAGACGGAAAAGTGGAAAACCTATATAATAAAAGAGTTTGCATGATAAAGTGTATAGAAGAAGCAGAAGCGAAATCATGATAATTTTCTACACGTGTACAAACCTTCTAAACGCTATCTATTGTACTTTTATCATAAAAAAAACTCCTGATGCTATGCAAGCTATTTTCCAGTTTTCAATATTGCAGAAGTTCCAAGTTAACAGTCGTATTGCGTTGCCGTGGTGCGCTAAAATACTCCTCTTCTTTCATTTCTTTGTAGACCTTGGGGAAAATTACCCTCCAGCTTACCTACCACCTCTCTACTCCGTATATGCCCCTCCCTGCAGTTCCCTGGCGAGCAACACTGCACGGCTGTGTGGTGATTGCTGTCTGGTTCACTGTTTCTCAAAATACCAAACATGTTTCCTGATATATTCTTTAATAAAACTCTTTCTTGATGGATGACGTTTATGATAAGTTGTGTGCAAAAAATTGCAATTCAACGAGAACTTCAACATTCTTCATAGATCAAACTAAAATTATTGATAGGACGGAAACCAAAGATCCACAACGATTCGCAAGTTCCATCAGGTAGAGCCTTTTTAAACATCATATTTATTTAAAAAGGCTTTTTTAAGTGAATTTCAAGGGTATAAAATAGATAAGACTTAAATAATGTCATATTCTGTCAAGTTTTTCGCATCTTTCTGGTTGGATGTAAGACATTGCCGCATGGCATTAAACTCGCCAATGAAAATAATAATAAAGGACAATTTATAGTGACATTTACAGAACCAACTCTTTTAAAGAGCACTTTAACTCGGAAATCAAAATAAATTTTGTTTAAAGATTTCAAATATTCCGAAAAAAATAATGAATCAAGTTGATGAATATTTGGCAGATATAGTGGGAAAATGTTTGTTTTTTAAGTGGGATTTTGTGTTTCAATATTGATAGGGGACATAAAAACATATTTTAATCAATCAACTATGTTATAATTTATACAACAAATTTGTAATTTAAACGTTATTAAAATTTTCATTAAAAAGGTTTTTTGAAATTTGTTATTAAAAAAAATTATATAAAATTATTTAATTTTACTCCGTGTTTCAAAGAAAGCTCTACGAACCAAGCGAAAGAAAAAAGCTTTCAGTAATTTATACACAGCTTCAGGTCAACTGTAACAAAAAATATCATAGTAATTCCTTTTTTATTACTCTCAAAGCATTAAAACGAAGCTATGCAATAATGTAAAACAAAATGATCTCATTTATCAAGACAATTAAAAGAATAAAAAAAGATTTATAATCTATGGTCTGGGCGTCGGATTGTCTATGCCCAGGGTGGCGGTAAATTAGGCGGGCGAACGTTCCCGCCACATTTCCTTCCTTAGCATTCGCTTTACCTACGTGGCAAAATCATTTTGTCACGTGAATAATTTCGTTTACTTTCAATAATCAGGTATTGTCATTAAAACTATTTATTAATTTTAACCGTTATTATATTAAATACAGCAATTTATATAAAATTACATTTAAGTTATAATTCATGGGATCACAATCCCTCTCCCATTGTTATTTTCGAGGTACTGCACTTGATATTTACTGACGACCTCCTTAGAAAAGTAAGTAAAACGCTTATCTCCCACCCGAGGGTTTCAAATCAAATCCCGATGGTAACAAAAAACAATAAAAAAGAGTCACAGTCTGCTTTATGATTTCATCTGGCCACAATACTCGCACGCACTGGACACGTTCGAATATTTATTACCTGTCCATCTGCAGTCGAATTTCAAACTCATGCGATAGCGAACTGTGATTTCCGAATCTAATCCAGTGTTTCTCAACCTGAAGGCTCAATTAATGGGATCAAAGACAATATTAACTCCCAGCCACTCTATTCAATACATCTACATCTGGAATAAGGATATTATGAGGGGTACTAGATGAATAAATTACTTGATACGAGTATACATAAAAATTGAGTTAATAATGATAAATAGTAATATTTCATTGGTATGGTACTTATTGATATCGGTAGTAGTAACATGAAGAGCGTGACTGGGAGACATATTGTCTATGACCCTATTAATTAAGCCTTCTAATTAGAGTCTACTAGAGTAATCACGTAATTTGCTGTTCGTTGTCTGTGCATTCGTAACGACGACCTCCGTGTCACAGTCTTCCTAACCGGGATAACTAAATTCGATACGTTCGATTCCCGGTGATACAAATATCAATCAAGGGTACGATTGTAGTTTTACCTTCAGGACTCTTACTAACTTTAAAGTTAGTTGTAAAAAAGATTTCCTCTGAGTAGTAAGCCTATTAGGTTGTACTGTCTAAAACAAAAGTGGCAACAAACACAACTAATCGATGAACTTTTTACCACAACGACCCCCATAGTTATTAGGTGTTAACATAAGTTGTGTCCGTTTTTTTTTTCAATTTAAAAATGAGCACCAAAAGTATAACAAAATGGTAAATGTTATACGTCATCCGAAAGAAAATTTTCTGCTCTACAAGATGTTGTATTTGCTTTAACGTTACATATATTATTTTATTTGATTACAAGCTTTCAAAATGGAATGTCGAGTAGACGAAAGTGAGCATTTTCAACACCTCCTTCTGTTCGCATTCAATCGAGGGAATAAAGCTGCTCGCGATATTTGCGAAGTGTACGGTGAAGATGCTATGAATGAAAGAGGACAGCTCGTCAATTGTTTTTGCGTTTTAAAGACGGTAATTTCGACCTGAAAGACATGGAGCGTTCCGGACGATCAGCCAATTCTACGGTGGTTTGAAGGGGATCTTCATGACTAATATGGTTTAAGCGGTCCTCATCGAAGTCCACTGGATGTGTTGAAAATGCTCACTTTCGTATAATCGACATTCCATTTTGAAGGCTTGTATTCAAATAAAATAATATATGTAACGTAAAAGCAAACACAATATCTCGTAGTGCAGAAAATTTTCTTTCAAATGACGTAGAACCTTTACCATTTTAATTTACTTTTGGTGCTTTTTTAAATTTGAAAAAAAAAAACGGACACAACTTATGTTAATACCCAATAATAAAGCACCTGGTTTTAATTCCCGTTGGTACCTAATTTTTTTAACGCTACGTTTTTATTCTCTTCTAAAGCAGAGAATCAAAAGGGAATTTAATTTATCATTTTGAAGACAAAAACAGATAAACTGTGGGGTCCAGTTGCTAAAATGTTGTTTTCAACCTAGTGATCACTAGTTAATTTTATGTTGGTACTATTGTTTTTAAAAGAACTCTAGACTAGTTTAACAAGTAAACGTCGATCATATTATATTAAACATCATACTCTGGTGGGATGATATTATGTGATAATCTATTTCAATTGACCAGAGAGATGTTAAATAGATTAGAAGTAAAAATGAAAATGGAACCCTTTTAAATTATTGGTTCCTACGGGAATCGAACCCGCAGTCCCCGGATAGAAGACAGGCGTCTTACCAACATGATTTCGAAAGTCGTCATGAATAATGATTATTAATAAATATTTTTCATTACCTATAGAATTGTATATAACTTTTGTTACCTAGTGGGAAAATGTGTGTCTTTCTAATGAAATTTTGATATTCAATCAAAATAAGAACATAAAAGCAATTATTCAAAAAAAAAAAAATTTATCTTAAAGGGTTTTGAAAATATTTTGAATTCGATTTAAAATAAGAAATAACTACATGGCAGAATAAAATATTTGATTAGAAATAGCTATGACACAATAATCCCACTGGATTGTAAAAAATACAACAAATGTATAATATAAAAAATGTAACTTAAACTGTCATTGAAAAACTGTCTTGAAATATTTTTTATGTCCACGTGCCGTTGAAAAAAACAGAATAGTTACTTTTTCTGTATTTCAAAGAAAACTTTAAACTAAGAGAAGGAAAAGAGTTTTCGGTAATGTTAACTTTAACAAATAAATAAATAAGTGATTATTTTTAGTTTCTATCAAAACGTTGAAATAGTGCCTATGCAATAATGTAAAACAAAATATTTATTTATTTAACACTTTTATTGCAAATACAATCTGGCGGGCTTATTTGCCAGGCGGCAATCTCTTCCAACCAACCAGACAAAAGTAAATGAAGCAATTTACGTGGTCGCATAAATCATTCAAATGACTATCCATCCCCACGAAATCCATAAACATATACGTGAGCACATGCCCACGGACCCCACGGACCCCACAAAGATGGACAATCATCCGAACATTATTTTTCATATAAAGTGAGATATCATCAATTAAAAAGAAAATAAGGTATGGTGGAGAGGAAAGGAAAAGAAAAATCAGGAATGAAACACGTTATTTTACTGACTAGAAATTAAGAGTTTTTTCAGTCGCTTCTTAAAGCATGCCAACGTCGGAGCGAGTCTTATATTGGATTGAAACCAGAGTCTCACTGCATGGACAGTAAAGGATGACGTATAGAAAGAGGAGCGGTTAACTGGAAAGGCCAATAAACAATCTCTGTTTGAGCGTAGCGCTAATCCATGATTGAAAAGACGCTGACAATTTTCGGCGAGATAAGAGGGCGCAGCGGGACAGTTAAGGATATTATACAATAGAGACAGTATGTTAATTTTTCGTCTATATCTTACATTCGACCAGTTCAAATCCTTCTGGTATGAAGTTATATGATCGTTCTTATGTAGGTTGAAAATGAATCTTAGACACATTTTGAAGACGCAAAATAGACTCATAAAAGAACCAAATAAAATAATAGAGTCTATTTTTACGTATCTCCGAAAATCAAACCAATAACCCCTGATAGAAAAACAAGCATTTTAACTAGAAAAGGTTGTCATTTACAAAACAAAAAATATTTGTAAAATTTTACATATCACTGTTCAATTTGATTTTAACTTATCATTAGAAAATCGTTAAATTTATTAACTATATATATGAATTCAACTGGAACAATTTAAAAAATTTAATTCTATGATATTCAAGTAAATTTATGTTGTTAAGCTTTTTATCTCACGCCTTTGAAGGACTAACTTTGACATTCGCCTAACAATTAGGAAAGTTAACTTGAAGACTTAACTTAAACTTTAGTAACGTAGTTTTAAACTTTAAAATATTCACATCTAAACTCTTTATCTACTCGAAATTATAAATACAACAATAAGGCGGCCCGTATTTGTTGTGCGTCTTTTAACACAAAATTTTAACACTTGTATATACTGAAAAAAGTAGTATTTAAGTTAAATTAAAAAAAATTGTCAAAGTTTCTTTAAAAAATGAGTCACTAGGTTTTTTAACCTCACTTGACTACTTGATGCATATGAAGCCTGTCTCTGAATACCAATCACGAAATTTCAAGATTAGAAATGAGTATTTAGTATTAGAGCTGTCCTACAAATTCGGGCTTAAACCTAATGCTTCTACGTATTGGAGAAATATTAATAAAATAAATATGTTTAAGAAATATTCGTGAATATAATAAGATAATAAAAATATATATTGGGTGTTAACATAAGTTGTGTCCGTTTTTTTTTCAATTTAAAAAAGAGCACCAAAAGTAAAGTAATTTCTGCTGGTTTGCTCGCGCGGCATCGAGCTACACATGGCCACAAACAAAGGTTCCTTTACCGCATCATTACTGGTGATAAAAATGTTTGAAGGGGATCTTCATGAATAATATGGTTTAAGCGGTCCTCATCGAAGGCCACTGGTCGTCCGGAACGCTCCATGTCTTTTAGGTAGAAATTACGGTAATTGAAACGCAAAAACCATCGATGAGATATCCTTTCATTTATAGCATCTTCACCGTACACTTCACAAATATCGCGAGCAGCTTTGGCAGCTTTATTCCCTCGATTGAACGCGAACAGAAGGATATCAGGAACACAAGGATCTCATAAAACGTATCCATCCAGGTCGGTCCACAGCCTGGTAATTCACGTCTTTTGAGAGTGACCAAAGCAGTTCGTAGGCAATCTACGGACATTGTAATGTTTTTTTTTTTTTTGAAACCTTATGGCCTTTCCTTCAGTCTTATTTGCGAATATGTACCCCTCATAATCTACTGAAAAACTCTACCTGAAAAAAAAACTTATTTTCCTTACATCGTGGCCTCACTGGAGTTATGTACATAATATATATGTCGCGTCGTTAAAAATACTTGTTACGTAATTTTATATTGTATAATAGAATATTATACTCATTTGTGACTTCACTTTAAGTTTCACAATGACTCTAAATTAAAAAGTTTACCGATGTTGTAAAGAAGTAACATAAATAACATGGAATATTCTCGACACTTTTATAAAGTTTTTACAATACGTAAGTTTAACATATATACTGGGCAAAGTACACAAACTTCCGTGTAATTTTAAGTGTCAGGGCTGAAAAAACAATTGTTTCAGCTAACATGTCAAGTAACTTAATAATCGTGATTTCTATATTAAGAAGTTGTGAAATATAATCGTAGTTGAATAAATCCTGTCTTTCTTCAATTAGCTTTTATTTTCACTGTTATGTGATTTCTTATGACCTATAATACGACAACTTATATCGCCTGGTTAATAAAATGTATGTATTCCGAAATGGAGGTTATGGATTCGATTGTCGCTGATACCCTTTCTTTTCAATAATTGATTCATAGCCGATTTTCCTTAAAGGCTCATTGAACAACTTTCTGATTGGTTTGAAGAGATTTCCACATGCCGATAAACTTGCCAGGTTGTATTATATACAACAAAAGTAATTTAATACAGTAAAAATAAAAGTGAGTCACTGTTTTATTTTGTATTCTCCACTCTTCTTCAATTTTTTTAGGAATACCTTACTTGTCAGCTAACTTAGCCGTAGTAAACCTATAGAAAAAGACATTGTGTTATATTTGGAAACTGATTGTGAAAGTTTATAATCATCGTGTATAAATTTAATGTGTGTCAGAAACCATATTATTTTTTATTTTATTTAGTAAAGTACTATTTAGTGAAAACATTTGCCAATGGCTAAATGTTACGTACGAGTGCACATTTATATCTTAAAAACTAATCTAATTTATATATTATAACGATGAACAATTTCCTATATGTCATTTTATTTTTAATCATCTTAATATTTAATTTCTTAGAAATAGTTAACACCTGCATACTACTTATAACTAGATAACAATTCTTACAACTAATTATTTAGCAAGTGCATGTCCACTCGTTCAGGCTACTTGCATTCCATCACATTCACTCAGACCTTGGTCCTCCCAGCTATTACTGTAGGTGGACTAGCCAGACAACAGACGATGCTTCGGGAGCCCGTGCTAACAGAAAAGTAGATCGGATTTACTCTCATAAGCCCCCAAAGCAATAATTAGAGGATTGCTGTAATTATGTTGGCTTTTGTAAAAATTCATGATTCAAGCAAGGATATGGTGTTGGAGGGTTTTTTCACACTGTTCGATGTAAAGTCGCGTGAGGTTTTTTCTAAGATATGTGTTGAAAGAAATTTTGAATGCCTTATTCTGCACTCGTTGAAGCTTAAGGTGATCCGTGTTGCTCACACTACCCCAAACGGGTGCAGCATAGGTCAAGATAGGACGAATAAGGGTTTTATAAAGGAGGAGCTTATTTTTGTGTGAAAGAAAGCTGAATCGATGGAGTATCGAACTGATAGTCCCTATGCTTATATCTGATGGTATTCAGATGGGTTATCCACGTCAGTCACCGGTCGAGGTGTAGGATGAGGTATTTAACCACGTCCTGCCACTCAACCAGGCAACAACCGATGAATAAGGTAATTGATGGCATTATTTTCTTGACTTTGCGGTAGAACATGATGGCCTCAGTGTTGGCGTTATTGATTTTGAACTTCCAGTCTTGGTAGTATTTTCAAAGATCTCAAGAGCAATTTAAAGGTGGCGATCAGCTCGATCTACCTTAAGTGAGGATGCGTAGCAGGTCGCATCATCAGTGGAAAGAACAAGCTACTATTCGGGGGAGTAGGTATATTGATTCTATTTTGATATACTTTAGTGCCGAAATTAAATATCAATTATATTATTCTTATCACTCACTACTATATGTCGATTTTGTGGGATTCCAATTCATGCAGAATTTCTTGGTCTCGATTTCTCCAGGACATTATGTTCCAGCATGCCAGTCTAGTTAGGTTTGTTTTTCAAATCGTAGTCCTTTTCCTTGCTTTGGTCGTTACCTTTTCCTTACCTTGTCCGAGGCTATGTGAGCAGGTCTGTGAGCGTATATATTGTTATCATGTGCAGTTTGCTGGCCTTATCCATGATCTCTCCTCCTTTCTCATCCGGGCTTGGGACTGGCAATGGCGGAGTTATCAGTATCCCCCAAGCAAGCTGACCTCCAGGATGACCTCCCAAAAGATGGAAAGACAGCTAGCAGTCGACGTCACCAGAGGCAAACAATGATGCAGGACCATAACAGGCCAATAGACCTAAAATAAAATGAAGAAAAAGAAGACTCACTGCTGAACTCCACAATAGCCAAACATTAAAAATATACCTATAACTACTAATTTAAATTTTCTAAATTCGGATATTCCTTATTGATTTCATTTGATAAATACCATAATGGGACAAGTCACATTTCAATAAACACTCATTTTATTTTATTTACTTTGCATATCAGCAGGTGTCCCGAGTTCAAATCCCGGTGTATTCACTGATGGACTAACATAGATATTAGTTTCAGATATTTTTTTAAATGTTTTTATCGTTGTTCAAGCGCTTACTTCTCACCTTAGATAAATTCATCAAATGCTCTTGGGGTTTTACAAGAAGTTCTTTGATTTATAATAATTTGTATCTATGGCTTGTTTTGAATATTTTTTATAACAAAATATACTGCTTTAGGGTAATTCCTACACCGGGAATCGATTTTAACTCATTATTTGAAGATTATATACCCAGATGGAACAATAACCTTGTAGAAAAACTTTTGATCGGGCTTGTTTTAAGGGCGCCATCGAGAATTGATCCAGATACTCAAGGGTCAAGGTCAGCTGTTCCATCAACAAGGTCATGGGGTCGGCAATTTGGTCGAATTAGCATTCTTTAGAATTAGAATTTTATATACAATTTTCGAACATTTAACTTTAAAATAATTAGGACTTTTCCACATTACAAATATGTTTATTAATTTTACTTACGAAATATATACAACATTTGAGGTTTAACGTAACTTTTGCTAAATAAATGATAAATTATCAAAATCTTTAAAAACCCAACACAATTCAGAGCATACACATTTATTTATTAATTATATTTGTCTTTTTTATTGAATTTGTTATTCATACATAAACTATGTCTCCGAATGCTCTCTCAAGAAAAAAGTACAAAATTAATTAATTTGCAAACAATAATAATTAAGATTTAATTTAAATTAAATAACCAATCTCCCGGTCCATACTTAAGATTGGGAGAAATCCCGAAAGAAAATCCTTTTAAACTCACAAACATCAATATTGAAAATATCTCTCAATCCAGCCACGGAGTCACCTAATTTTCATATTTTGGCGATTGGTGAATTACAAAGTGTGAATTACTATTTCCGGATGTTTAAAGAACACTATCTGGAAAAACAAGTATATGAACATCCAAAGCAAGGTGAGGATATACAAGACCTGTGTCCGTCGCATAATGACATACAGCATAGAGTCCAGAGCCGACACTGTCAGAACCAAAAATCTCCTTCGAACCAGCGAAATGAAGGTACTCAGGAGTATCGCTGGCAAACCCCTTCGTGATAGAGTACGAAACACAGAGATCCGAAGGACGTGCGAAGTTGAAGATATTGTCAGATGGGGACGACAGAGAAAAAGGTTCTGGAACGAACACGTATCCAGAATGGCGGAACCAAGAGCCGTAAGAATGGCCAGGGACAGTATCCCCCAAGCAAGCAGACCTCCAGGACGACCTCCCAAAAAATGGAAAGACAGCTGGCAGTCGACGTCACAAGAGACAAACAATGATGCAGGACCATAACAGGCCAACAGGCGTAAAATAAGAGGAAGACGAAGACTGTCGTAAAAAAATATTTAAAAATTATAAAATAGTTAACTATTATTTTAAGGATATTGTTTAAGCTAACTTGATTTAGGTTAATTATTTCTCTTAGTTCTGTACCAATGTGTATCATGAGGCGAAGCAATATTTAATTTTGGTTTTCTTCAGTACAACTCTGTATTCAACACATCTGGACAGCATAAGTTCAGACTGCCATGGAATGCATTATCTCAGGATAGTTATATCCTGCAGCTGCTATCGAAGGAAGCCACCCGTGAAAGCCTTGTTCCCTAACATGGCACTCTGTACAAAACCGGAGGAAATATATGTTTTACCCTTTTGTTCACAGTTCTCCATTCAAACACAGACTTGGTTTGGTCCCCATAAGAAGTCCGCTGGGCTGCACTTTAAAAGGACGTTTAATACTTTCCTTTTGTTCACCTTTTCAGAAACTTTTCAGCGGAGAACAATTATAAAAGACCCTTTTTTAAAAAAAAGAAAGCTTGAAAGTTTTTCAAAGGAAAACTTAAAGCGTTTGATCTTCAGTCGTACTGGCTTAAATTTTTTGCGAGTTTTTACTTGGGTTAAATTTAACAATTTTTTTTTAAATAAATTTTAAAAACTTTTAATTTAAACAACAATAATTTCAAGAAGAATATATTATGATAAAATAAAATAAATTTGAAAAAAAATACTTTAAATAATTTTTTTCTGATAATTCAGACATATTTAACTGATAAAAAACTGATAATTCAGACATGTTTAATAACGCTATTACGCAATACTGTATTCTACTTCATCAATCGAGTTTTGGTGGTAAAAACCAGTGAAGTAGGCATGAATCTTGTAATTACCAATACAACCTAACTGGTAAAGAAACAACAACTCTCGCATACGCCTGCGCGTGTTATACTTTTTACACAAGACCAGATTTTTGTATTTATTATTTTTGAGTATCATTGGGAATCGAAGCTAAAACTCCGAGTAGAAATCAAACGTCTTACCAGCTAGACAACGGAGGTTGACTTAAATAACAACCATATTTCGTTCAATAAAATATATCAAAATTAAAAAAACCTCTCCCAGAACTATTTACCAATTAATTATCAACGAAGAACGAACACTGATTTGGTATTTTAGCTGCAGTTACTTCCATCAAACTGCAAGTGCAGTTAGTTTTGTCAACAACTTGATGTTAAAAATCTTCTTTCGTATGCATTTAGAAAATAATTTATCAATGAAACTTATTGTAAGCTACTTGCCTAAGGACAGGCAAACGCCTAGTAAGGCAGGAGAGTGCTTTATATATTTAATTATAAAAAATAAAAGTGTAACTAAATGAAAAATAATAATTCTTCATTGTAATTTGTTTTATCAAATACTGTTTATTCCACTTTTTGTAACAGTATAACCCTACCGGTTTCAAGGCTTTAACCTAATCATTAGGAGAGCACAAACCAGTCTTGTTTGTGCTCCCCTGGTGATGTTTTTAAACCGACACAATATTAATGCTTTAACTATAATTAATATAATAATTCTTCACTTACCTTCGCTTGTTAAAAAAAAACTTATAAAGCAAAAAAAATACTTATCCATAGAAATGTCCTTAACACTAGAAATTATATCACGAAAACATAACATGACATGATGACCTCCTTGACCAGATTGGTAAGATGTTTATATTCCGACCCTAAGGTTGCGGAATCGATCCCCATTGGAACCCAGATTTTTTTAAAAGAGATTCTAGTCTGATTTATTTAGGGCTTCATGAAAATATTTCTAGTTAGCTGGAAGAAATTGCAACATGGCAATAAGCCTGCCAGGTTATACTGTATAGAAGTGTAATATAATACAATAATATAGGCCAACAGTCGAATGTAGTGTACGAGTATTGCACTTTGGTTGTGTACAATGCAACCTGGTGGATTTATTGTCACATGGCAATAAAATCCATAGAAACAAAGATATTTTAGAGGCCTGAAGTGAAAATCGGACAAAAACCCTTTTAAAAAAATTTCCCACCAACGGGAGTCACATCTACATCCCCCGAGTTGAAACATATATTTTATCAACTAGGCTTTTATGATTCATGTTAATATTTTGATTTTGAAACATTTGATGATTTCATAATGTTTTTATTCACCCTCAATCTAAATTATATTTTTAATGACTGAAATTTACTGTACATTGTTTAAATACAAAAACGCTTTATTGTCTACTTGGGGTAGATAATTTACTTTGTTTATATACTTCAACCTACAATGAACGATTGTGAATTTAAGGTATCTGAGTTGAAAAAAATTAAATCCAGTTAATCGTAAAGCAAGAACTACCTGTACTAAATGTTAAATGTGAACATTAATTTGCCAAATTTAATCAGTTGTCGCATTTAATTATCACGTGCTGACATCTATTTTCAAGGTTAGCGTTCAATTTTGACAAACCTCTTAGAAGCCACTGATTGTTTGCTTTCAATTTTGACAGCCATGACATGTAAATTAATTCAAGACTAGTTAGTTGCAACGCGTGAAATATTCACGGAAGTAAAACAAATTATACATTTATGAAAATATATATTCATAAATGTAAAATTTGTTTATATATATCATTTGTACATCGTCTGGGTATTTAAAATTCGTTCAGTATCACCACCGAGATTCAAATTTCGAATTACTTTCGGAGAGAATCCAAGTATTCCTCTCTCACTCTCTTGTATTCAAAATTCAATTCTCGTATTCTTTCTTTGGCGACAGCCGTATGGGTTTTGGCCTATTTATACTATGATATTGCGTCATTATGTGCTAAAAGTAGAGCACGTATTAGTGAACGATTCCTTGACTGAGCGGTTTAATATTTCAAATGGTGGGAATCAAGGATGCGTTTATGTCACCCTGGTTATTTAATATTTACATATATTCGTGTATGGTGAAACTGTTGAAGTCAATGGAAGGCATGCAAGTGTTGAATGGGAATGTGTGCGGATCACTATATGCTGATGACTTAGTAATCTAAATGGAGAATGAGGATGAACTACAGAATCTGATAAGGAAATTGTATGAGGGGTTTAAGGAGAAAGATTTGAGAATAAATGTTGGGAGATTCAAAGTCATGGTGATAGACAGGTGTAAAAGAAAAAACAAATACGATATATGATGCCAAAGATTTGAGCAAGTAGAAGAATTTGGCTATTTAGACAGTATGTTTTTGATGATGGATGTGAATAATTTAATACGAGGAATATCAATTTGGCTATTTAGACAGTATTTTTTTGATGATGGATGTGAATAATTTAATACGAGGAATATCAATGATAGTGCACGACTATATTTTAGTACCATATTTTAAGAATGCAAGTGAAACGTGGAAAAATTGGGAAGAGCTGAATAAATTATATACAAATGCATGAACTTAAAATAATACATAGGGTGACAACCTTTGACAGAAAAAAGAAATTAAGTAATTAGAAATGAATGTGAACTTAAGGATGGTATGTTAAGCAAGACGAAGAAAAGCAATCTGAGATGGGTTGGGCACGTTGAACGAATGAATAAAGAAAGACTTACAAAATAAATATAAAGTGCGAATGTGAGTTGAAGGCGTGATAGAGAAAGATCAAGGAAATTATAGTTGGATCAAATGAATAACATCTTAAAAGAAGGAAATATAAAAAGTATGAGGATGAAATAGTAGGTGTTTGGATGTGGAAGGGATAATGTATGTGTGTTGGATAGGAAAGTCTGAAGCTCTGTCCTCTCTTCTTACCCCAGGAAAGAAATGGCGTGATGGTATTTATATATAAACCACTAACAGGATGTATTGTCATAATCGGGATAAGCAGAGAAAACAGATTTCCACCAAATTCTGCCCAAGCGCACATCTAAAGCTTGAATTTGTTTGCAAAGGTCGTAGTAAATGGACTCATATGTTACTAGTATTGGAACCACTATTACTACTATCCCAATATGGGATCAGGCCAAATCGAGATACAGTGGACTTAATCTTCATGATTTGGCAGCTACGGATGGCCAGCAGTCCCCTTTGACCATCGCGATCATATAAAAGCATTCAATACCTTGTACCGAAATAGACTATGGGCCATTATCGGTTGCCTGGGAGTACCACAAAAAATTATGAAAGTTTGTAAAAGCCTGCACATCAACAACCTCGATCAAATCTCGCACGTCAACTTTCTCACGAATCCTTTCCAAACCAACACAGGGGTTTGGTAGGGATGTTTCCTGGCCCCTATTATATTTAATATATTATTAATATATCTGTTCATTAATTAATTCTAAGATATACCATAACAAATGTGTGGCTAATGATTCTCGTATATTTATAAGAGAATACATTTTACAAGTTCAAAATGCAAATCTGAACTGTTTACTTACATCTGTCCTTTGCGTAAAAATAAACACAGGAAGTTAAAACTATTAAAAATCACGTAATTAATAATATTCGTATATTCATAGTAAAATACAAATCCAAAAGTCCAACTTTTCAGACATAATAATGAAATTCCTGTCTCTTTTGACTTAACATTGACTAGATTAAAAGTTTAATATTTAATTTATGCGAGGACTTTGCAGAACTCTCGTCTCATTAGTTATTCAAAAGGAAGAAGTCACTCCCCGAGTCGGCATGACTTATTGAGTTATGTTGATAAAAAATGTCAAATGTGAAACTTTTATTATCTTCCGTGAGAAAACTTTTGAGAATACTTAAAAATATCATATCCAATTACACGCTAGTTATTCTCAGAATTAAATGGTCTAGATGGTTTTGATGATGATCTTCGTGGCCTAGTTGGAAAGACGCTTGACTTCCACCCGGGGATATAGGGCTCGATTCCCGATGGCACCTGCCAATCAAAAATAAAAAAGAAAGGGCTGATCATACTATATATTAAGAGGGGAAAAATATCACTTTCTAAAATTAAGATTGATTGGTGATGACTCGAAAAAAATGAGAGTCAATTCGGAAGCGGTAGAAGGCGCCTGTTTTCTTAACGCACCATTCGCAAATGGACAGGTTTCCAAACAGTTGAGGAGATGTTGCGTGCCACCAATGACATATATATTTTTTCAGGAGTGATTGTCAACATCAAGGGGACCGGATACGGTCCATGAAAAAGAAAAATACTGGTCTATTTCAAAAATTTATAAATAAATAATTAAATATAGGTTTATTGATAGCAACATAGTATGTACATAATATATTTAAATACACTTCAAAAACACATAAATTACAGAAAATAGATTTAAGAGAGAAGCTATCAAAAGATCATATAACATCCCCTCGACCGAGATACACCCTACCAATATAGGGCAAGCCCAGCCACGGGGATACCAGATGTTTTTTCAGCCCACACTCTTGCACATGTAGAATAAGAAGGAAAAAAACAGAAAATAAATAGATGGCACAAAAAAACGAAAACACCAATACCACCTTAGATTAATTCAAACAAATAAATAAAGGTTCCTTGACAGCAAGACAATATGTATATATGATATATATACTCGTAATAAACTCATTCTGAGTATCGCACATGCATCTCACACCAACTGCAGAAAACACATTTAATATAGAAGACATTAAAAGTTCCGGGATCATCCCACAAACATTTCACCGGCCAAGATACACCCCACTAATGTAGGGCGAGCCTGGCCGCAAGGACATCGGGGGTCTTTCGACACACACCCCTGTACATCGAGACTAAAAAAACAAAATAGAAAGTAAATCCACATATACCACCTCAGGTTAACTGTCAACAAGAACGAAAAAAATAAAGCCTCAAAGGAGTCCAAATTTTGTAAAAGTAAAATGACAAATAGGAAATGATGTTCAAACATAAAAACCACAACACAATACATGGAAAAATGGATGAGAAGATAACGCACACACAACCCCTGACTCATCACCAATGTATCTGGTTACAACACTATTCCAATTGCGGTAGTATTACCAACACAAATGATGATGAACTACGAGCTATATCCCGACTCCATTAGTTCTTAAAGCAAAGGCACGAGATGTGGAGCCGAAAATAATTATGTCTCCCAGTCACGCTCTTTAACATATTCGCATAACCAATTTGGTTAAACTAAAGGCTGTCATACGAATAAACGAAAAGAAAGAGTTCCAGTCTGATAACAATACTTACAAGCGCTAGATGTATGGCCAACACGTGCGTTGACAAACCGCGAGTTACGCTCCTACTCAAGTAGTTCCCGCCTAAGGTCACGCCATGCTACTCTCTTCAACATATCTGAATCTCCGATTTAGAGATATACCAATTCTGAGGTCGTGGGCTCCATTGTTTGACAGTTGTGTTTTTAATTACTGCACTAAAAATTCAAATTTACTAAGAAAACAAGTGAAAATATTTAAATTGAGTTTTTTACGGCGTAAAATATTTTAATTTTACTCGTAGAATAGTTATCAAGCCTTATTTAATTATAGAATAGTGATCAAGCCTTATTTGATTATAGAATAGTTATCAAGCTTTACTTATTTATAAAATAGTTATCAAGACTTATTTAATTATAGAATAGTTATCAAGCTTTACTTATTTATAGAATAGTTATCAAGCCTTATTTAATTTTAGAATAGTTATCAAGCTTTACTTATTTATAGAATAGTTATCAAGCCTTATTTAATTGTAGAATAGTTATCAAGATTTACTTATTTATAGAATAGTTATCAAGCCTTATTTAATTATAGAATTGTTATCAAGCTGTACTTATTTATAGAGTAGTTATGAAGCCTTATTTAATTATAGAATAGTTATCAAGCCTTACTTATTTATACTCGTAGAATAGTTATCAAGCCTTAACTTTTTATTTGTTTTTCTTTCATTCGTCAAATTAACAAAAAGTTCAAATTCAAAAGTTAAAATTTCAGGAATCCAATTTCAGGAATCAAACTCTCATATTCAATTCCCAAAAGGGATAGTCATAGACATAAAATAAAAAAAAACTCTTAAATAATACATACTTATTAGCAGTCAGCTTTGCTTCTCTTGAATATGAATGTTAATTCTCCCGCACCACAAGTACACAGGCACGTCTGAAATATCCCCAGATTTGTTTTTTGTACCGTAAAGTTCACGTGCAAAGCCTCATTATTTAAATATTCATTTAGTAATCCTTAAGTAATACAGAATGAAAAAAAAATTCATTCATGCGTTTCGAGTTGAAAAAAAAAACACTTCAATGAGATGAAACTGAAAATAAAAGTGTCAGTTGTCTCGTCATATCGTATTAAACTTTCAAAAACTTAATCCAGTCAAAGAAAATAAAAGCCTGAGTTGAAAACAATTACAATTTTATTTATTTATTTAACACTTTTATTGCAATACAATCTGGAGGGTTTATTGCCAGGTGGCAATCTCTTCCAACCGACCACCAGACAAAAGTAAATGAAGCAAGTTACGTGGTCGCATAAATCATTCAAATGACTATCCATCCCCACGAAATCCATAAACATATACGCGAGAACATGCTCACGTACCCCACAAAGACGGACAATCACCCGAACATTATTATTCATATAAAGTGAGATATCATCGATCAAAAGGAAAGGAAAGGATGGTGGAGAGGAAAGAAAAAGAAAAATCAGGAATGAAACACGTTATTTTACTGACAAGGACGGAGCCTGCCAAGGACGGAGCGAGTCTTATATTAGTTTGTAACTGATTCCAGAGTCTCGCTGCATGGACAGTAAAAGACGACGTAAAGAAAGAGGAGCGTTGAACTGGAAAGGCCAATAAATAATCTCTGTTTGAGCGTAGCGCTAATTTTAATGTTTATAAAAAAAATACCCTTACACATTAGCGCTTGCATTCTGAAATAAATTGTGTAAAATTTACTTATTAATTGCATTTTTTCAATATAGGAATTCATATTAAAAAAAAATTGGGAATCTATTGGTAAGATACCTGTTTCTCAGTCTTAAATTTACGGGCTCAAATCCCACTGAAAAATCAAGTCAGATTCTCAATCAAGGCCTCTTGAACATATTTCTGGTTGGTTGGAAGTGAAAATAAGCCCACGAATTTGCACTGTTATTATTATTATTATTATTACACATGACAAGAAATATACATAATTTGCGAAAAAACAACAGGTAATTTAATTTAGACATACATTATTTTAATGGATCTGGGTTTGTCGCCTTTCATTTGTCGTATCCCCAGTAAACTGTATCTCACTGAGGATATTTAGCATGAAAAAATAAATCGATACTTCTTTCCGATTTTTGATTACACAAAAACAAAACCCCGTTGCACGTTCTCATCAACCTGACAAACAGTGACACTCAATTACAACTGGAAACATCATACGGAATCAAACTCTTCACACATCATCACTCCAGAAAGACCAAACCTGTTCATCCCATAATATAC
This sequence comes from Odontocerum albicorne, assembly GCA_949825065.1. Classification (NCBI taxonomy): domain Eukaryota; kingdom Metazoa; phylum Arthropoda; class Insecta; order Trichoptera; family Odontoceridae; genus Odontocerum; species Odontocerum albicorne. The sequence goes on from CATKWJ010001125.1 coordinate 30,553, forward strand.
CGCACACAATCATAAGAATAAAAACAAAAACAAAAGTAAAACCAAAAATGAACCCAAAATGAAACAAAAATAAAACCAAAAAGGTTCATCCCATAATATACCGTACACAATCATAAGAATAAAAACAGAAACAAAAGTAAATCCAAAAATGAACCCAAAATGAAACAAAAATAAAACCAAAAATGTTCATCCCATAATATACCGTACACAATCATAAGAATAAAAATTAACACAAAAATATACAGAAACACAAATACAAAACAACAAGAATAAACCCACACTCAAGAGCCTACACAAATCTTTTCCACACGTCATTCATCCTGAAAGTCCAAGTACTCAAAATCCTGTCGCAATAACAACCACGCTCCGATCGACTGTCTAAATGGTTTTCCTTCCTTTACCTTTATTAAATTCGGCACGCCATTGTACGTCATGGGAGCCAAATAAGCATATTGCCTTTGGGCAAAAGAGGTTTTAACTCTAGGGATGGTGAACATTTGATCAGCTGACATGCGTGTCATGTGTCTCTACTGAGTCTGCATCTTCCCTTCCTCTCGATGGTATTTAACGAAAGTGTAATACGATACAACATATTTCTATACGTCACGTGTTTTTATATCTGTTTTAACAATAATTTAACTAACGTTACGGTTTTTGATGAACGAATTACTATTAAACTAGAAACCACATACGACCTCCATAGCATAGTTGGTAAGACGCTTGCCTTTTAACCCAGGTATTGCAGGTTCGATTCTCGTTTAGTACCCAGATGTTTTAAAAAGGATTCCAATCTGATTTTCACTTGAAACTTGTTTCACATATTTTCTTTCAGCCGAAAGAAATTTTCGTCAGGTTGTACTGTACACAATGACAATGTAATACTATACAATACAGTAATTTTATCTTGATTGTTTCAGATATACATCTTTCACCATGAGCCTCTTTTCTCTGTCGCTGCTGCTCCTACTGTCAGTTGCTTGGCCAGCACTGGGTTCGCTGCCCTCTATCGGGGCGCAACCCCCGCTGGGCGCTGCGCCTTCCGTAGGGGTGCCCCGTATGCAGGAGCATTGGGCTCTCCCCTCAACTATTGCAGCGGCTACTGAGGCAAATACAAAAGGTCCGCAACCTCAATGGCATGGTGAGTAATGTTTTCTACATTTAACTATTTTTATATTAATATTCCAATGATCAACAAAACTTTAAGCTAGTAATAAAGGGACAAACTTACACAGAAGCAACATCTTCCATATAAAAACCTTTACTTATTAATTTAGAATAGAGAAACAAATACTCGTTTTCTCCATAGATACACCAAATTTTAAATAAAAAAACTGTAAGATTTTAACAATACAAAACTGACATATACGAAAGGAAATTTCTTTTTTATTTCTAAATTTTATTATATTTTGTAATTTTAATACAACTCTTCAAAATACATTTTAATATCAAAATTAAAAAAGATAATTTAATTTTATATGTGAACGTTGTAAACAATTTTTTTAAGATGTCTTGTTGAGTTCCACAAAAATAAAGTAAAAACCTTAATTTAATTTACTCTCTCGAATATGTGAACTGCTGATTTTACCTCTGCGCGTAACTGCTACAGACTTTTGTAGCATTCGTATTTTTTCAATATTAACTTTCTTCTTGTAAGAGTAATACATGGTCGAGCATTCCGAACTGTAGGTAAGAGTTGATCTTACGACGGTTTAGCATATTCTTGTAAGAGTCATACATGGTCCAGCATTTCGAACTGTAGATAAGAGCTGATCTTACAACGGTTTAGCATATTCTTGTAAGAGTCATACATGGTCCAGCATTCCGAACTGTAGGTAAGAGCTGATCTTACAACGGCTAAGCATATTCTTGTAAGAGTCATATATGGTCCAGCATTCCGAACTGTAGATAAGAGCTGATCTTACAACGGTTTAGCATATTCTTGTAAGAGTCATACATGGTCTAGCATTCCTAACTATAGATAAGAACTGATCTTAAAATGGTTCAGCATATTCTTGTAAGAGTCATACATGGTCCAGCATTCCGAACTGTAAATAAAAGCTGGTCTTAAAACGGTTTAGCATATTCTTTTAACAGTCATACATGGTCCAGTATTCCGAACTGTAGATAAGAGCTGATCTTACAACGGTTTAGCATATTCTTGTAAGAGTCATACATGGTTCAGCATTCCGAACTGTAGATAAAAGCTGATCTTACAACGGTTTAGCATATTCTTGTAAGAGTCATACATGGTTCAGCATTCCGAACTGTAGATAAGAGCTGATCTTACAACGGCTCAGCATATTCTTGTAAGAGTCATACATGGTCCAGCATTCCTAACTATAGATAAGATCTGATCTTCAAACGGTTTCGCATATTGTAGTAAGTCATACATGGTCCAGCATTCCGAACTGTAGATAAGAATTGATCTTACAACGGTTTAGCATATTCTTGTAAGAGTCATACATGGTCCAGCATTCCTAACTATAGATAAGAACTGATCTTAAAATGGTTCAGCATATTTTTGAAAGAGTCATACATGGTCCAGCATTCCGAACTGTAAATAAAAGCTGGTCTTACAACGGTTTAGCATATTCTTGTAACAGTTATACATGGTCCAGTATTCCGAACTGTAGATAAGAGCTGATATTACAACGGTTTAGCATATTCTTGTAAGAGTCATACATGGTTCAGCATTCCGAACTGTAGATAAGAGCTGGTCTTAAAACGGTAAAGCATATTCTTGTTAGAGTCATACATGGTCCAGCATTTCGAACTGTAGATAAGAGCTGATCTTACAACGGTTTAGCATATTTTTGCCCATTTATTATATAGTACTCCAGTCATTGAATAAAATATGTATGTTAAACTTAATTATCTGAAAAAGTGTTATTTTGACTTGTGACTCTCTTGAATTAAAGGTGTGTCATAGTTTGATCGTATCAGATTCATGGAACTGTAAAGGGTTACATAAATAATTTTACAGTTAAAATTCTCAGAATAACGGGAAATAATGTCTCGAAAAACCTTTTACTCAAAATAACACATATAAAATATTTAAAAAGGGTAAATAATTCACAGAAAAACATTTCTCAAAATAGGGTACGAAAAATGCCCCTATAAACTTCACAGAAGAAAAATTTTATACAGTATTTTTGCATTAAGCTTTGTCGTTTGAAACAGACCTACCATACAAAGGCAAAGTAAATAGTACAAATGTTATTTACAATATAATTGAACATCGTTCAGATCGTTCCTCGACAAAGGTGGTTTTGTTTGACTTTACTTTAAGCAAACACAAGTTTTCTGAACCCGTTTACAACGTTTTTTAACCGTTAAAAAGGAATGAAACTAATGGTGTTTTGGGGTAGCTGGTGTATAATTGTATTACACGTAAAATCAAGGATTTCGCTGTATTGCTAATGTTGATTATTTTTTCTTTTGGTGGTATTTGCTCAACAAACGAGAGGCAAAGAGATATCGTTAAAATACAGATATCTCAACTTCATTACAACAGGGACTGAACAGGAGTACTGAGTATTGGAGAGTTGATAGATCTTGCGCAAAAGAAAAAGACTTTTGTTCGTCTGATCCACAACATTGGAAAAACCTGATATAAAAGTGCGTTCTTGTTGACATTGTTTATTATAGCTTAACATATTCAAATCGGTGATGTAGAATTTTTTAAGAGCTTGACGGGGAACAACATTTTATGCACCCCCAATAATCGAAGCTTTATGTTTATTACCATTGCAGTAGATCCATTACTTACAGTTCATGTTACAGGAAATAAACTTTACTGACTACCGCACATGGAGAACCAATGACACTTATAAGCATCTAAGACATTATTACCGAAGGAATTCTCAACTTCAAAACTGAAACTCCTTTTATTTATATTTAATACTCGTACTATCAGAAATTGAACCTGAATGAAAAAAATGGTAACCAACCAGTTCACAGACGTTCCCTTTGAATTTAATCTTAATACATTTAATGATGAAACCCTTCCATCAACGAGAGACGATGGACTGTCGCACAACTCCAGCGCATCTCTGACTGTCACTGTCGAGTCCAATCTTAGAGTTACATCATGGACTGAATCCTTCGGAACTATAAAGAACTCTGGTATTGCTTCTTATGTAGGTTAGTTCCTATGCTAGCCAATCCTGGTCGTGAACAAGTTACCAGAAGTTTCGGTTTTGGGCTTACTCCTCCTAATGCAGGATATCTAATCTAATCAAATAACAAAATACATCTTCTGGTGTCCTTAAATACTAGCTAAAAATGTCCCCGGTTCCTTTTGGCATTTGTAGTTTCAACAAATAACACGTTTTTTGGAAAGTATTTCTATATTAATTTTACTAAGAAGCCAAGCTAACGTTGGCTCTTTAATTAAAATATATAAGCTAATATTTTTCAAAAACTTTATCGTTATTATTCCAACATATTCAATAATCTCCCCTTTGTACTTTATATTACCACATATGCTATCAGAGAAATAAATTAAACTAATTGGAATAAAAAACACTTTGTAATCGCTCAACTTCAGCTATATCCAGTAAATGAACGAGTTCCATCATGTAACTATAATAACAAGGTCTCCTTTGAAATTTAAATCCAAAATGAAGCCGTCTAGAAACTTTGGAATAAATGATTTTTCTGTTTAACGTTGGCGAAGTTACAAACGAAGCTAGAATTAATGAAATACATCTAAACCTCTGTTTCTGTATAGGCTTTTAACTGAATATTGGTTATACATTTTAAAAGAGTATTCACAATATTCTTGGTATCCCCGATAAAATGGTGCAAATTGTTTTCCGTACTTCTACTAGAAACACTCGGAAAATTTTGTTATTCAAACGTTTCAATAGTGATTTGCTATTGCTAATGAAAAGTTTTCAGAAGCACTCCTCAGCCAGGTTAATTTGTTTGGTATAACTTATTCTACTTCAGGTATACCCCCTTAAAGGTGTAAATAGGGGATGTTTCTGTTATGTGTTGTCTGCACTTCTCCATTTTCACAAAGGAGCGACTTATTTAGATTCTACTTATTGATATTATGTGCACAACGGTATTGACTGCATCCGACTTGATTAATTTGATCCTCAACTGTGTAGGGAGCTGAAGTTTATTGAAAAATGTCTTCGAACAGTAAAACTCCTTTAATAGTTCTCCATACTTGCAAAAGAAATATTTGTTTAAACTTTACTTATCCATGTTGTTCATACAACGATACAGACATTTCCTGTGCTATAGTTGTATTTTGCATCATGACTTTAGTAGCTTAGTTATTAAGGGCTTGTTTTCTGATAATTGATTACGGATTCGAATAGCAAAAAAACTTTTAATAACGGATAGAAGTTTATTTTTTCCTCATAATCCTTCTAATTTTAGATATGCTCCTTTCACAAACACGTCTATCACAATCACAAACAGCAATAAAAAATTTCGAATATTTTATCTCCCACACAAAATCGAGCAAACGGTAATTTTGGATAAAATTCCAGATGTTTCTCATAAAACTCTTAATTTTTTCCCGTGGAACGCATCATCCACAATACTTTTGTATTTATGTGTAAAATTTAGTTCGATAAATATCAATTTCCAAAGGACATATCTCTTCTGTAAAGCAAGGATTTTGTGTGCTTTAAGTATTAGAAGCACCTGTGAACAACGTAAACAACATCGCGTGGGTTTTTGAATATATTTGTTTTCATTCGTCTCAAATTACTCACTGAACCAAACCTTTTACGAAAACTAAGTGAAATTCAATTTAAAATAAAGCGAAAGAAAAATAGGCTTCATTTTAGTATTTATAATGAAAATATCACTTCAAGTGGAGTTTCAAGTACGCTAAAAAAACACACTTAAGAAATTTTTAACATAACATACGCTATTGTAAAACAAAGCAAACTCGATACAAAATTATTAACCTATTAAGATGTGTTATGTTAGCTTCTCGAGTAAGGAATCTTACATACTTGTAATATGTTGTAAAATAATCACATTAAGTCACTTCGTTGACATTATATTTACATGTACATAGTACATACCCAGTCTCCCCATCATGCCGTTTTCCTTTCGGGGTAGGTATATTAAATATAAGACAGAACACTTGATTTTCTTATCGCAACACACATATTTCGCCTCCTTTACATCTATACACCTTCTCACGCAGCTAAATGATTATTCTGACTTTTTACATTTCCTTCTTTCAAAATATCATTTATTTGATTCGATCTTTTTATTTTTCTAGATATGAAACACTCGAAAAAGAAAACTAACGTCCGTTTTTACCCATTGCCAGGAATCGCCCCTCACGTGGTTTTAAAAATCTGTCTTGTGACCCAGTAGTCAAGTTGCTAACAACGATGGTCATCCTTCTCAACGGGAAGATAGATATTATTTTTCCCTTGAATTAGGACACGCCTTTGCTCCCCGTGGTTGAACCATATTTAAGCAATAAAATAACCCAATTTTCTCTGGTTATAGAAACTTACTTGACAAACTTTTTAGCATTAATCTTTTCCCTTTTTTATGGTATATTTTTTGTGGTCATCTGTGTCAATCCGCAGATCACATTTTGTGGTATTCTTTTTCTTCAGTTTCAATCCTAGGGATTGGTTAGCAGCAAAGCTTTGCATCTCCTCCTCCACACCGCTCGATCTTCAGCAATCCTCTTGAGCTATGTATAGGAGGTGCAGTCCATATCGTGGCATATTTGCTCCAGATACTCCTAGCAAGGACGCCCTCTGCCAATCAATCCTTCAATCATTCCCTCTAGCATATTGTGCAGGAGATTTTTATATCGCAGCATATGACCCATCAATTATGCACGCCTTTCCGATATGGTATTTAACAGGTGCCTGGTTTCTTCGATCCTGCTGAGAACCTCATCATTTGTAATGTGGTCTCTCCAGGGTCCACATCTCGAAGGCTTCCAATCTTTTTTGATCCCTTTTGCCTATGCACCATGTCTCGCAACCATACATCAAAATACTCCACACATATGTTTTGACCAATTGCTTGCGGAGCTTTAGGTTCATATTGTGGTACATCAGTGATAATTGAGTCAATAATTATCTAAGGGGTCTTCATTCAGCCGTACATTAGTACAAATCCAACGACTACAGTTAAAGTTTTCTGCAAAAATTCAAGACTGTTTAAACTTCAAGCCTAATACTACTTAATGAGTATGTTTATTGGGAATCATTGTCGTTCTCCCGTGACGTTCGGACTTTCGTTGTCACTACTATTGTATTACTTCCACACTAAGGTGCGTCACCAACGAACTCGTCCTTTTCATTGGTTCGTTTTTCGTCACTAAGTAATGCGATACTCATGATAAGTAAAGAAGATTTTGAATTTAAAGTGGAGATCATGCTTAATAGAAACTTATTTTGTCCCTCATAACAGCGTGTGTACAAATACTGTAGCAAAAGATGGCTGCTCGATGCTCGGAGAATTCAGCTCACGTTGAAAAGTAGCAGGTCGGTGAAAGGTAGATGAGATTCCTCTTACACAGGTAGTAGATAGTCGCAACTAAGAGTCAGTAGACAAAGTGAACTGAAAATGTATTTTTAACGTTTGGCGCTCCTTATGTGTGGTCAATCGCTCATCGCAAGCGCCTGTTTACGCCCTTACATGCTGTCAAACCTTGCGAAATGTGTCAATTTTCGATGGTTGTTTACCTGCATGGGCCGGCCGGCTCGCGATACTGTCTCGCGATGGCCGTGCATAAGGCACATTTCCGTTACGGTTGTGACACAGCGCGGACCCCAACAAACCTAAAATTTACATACAATACCCAAGAAATACTTTACAAAATCTTAACAGGAATTTATACATGAAAGCAAGAAAACAAACGTCAATGTTTTTAGGTGACGCATACGTCCGATACAGCGTGAGTGGGGATGGAATCGACCTGAACTGAATTGGTCCAACCATACTTCTTTGGCCTTCCTTTACCAAATCTTCTATTCACATTTGCACTGTATATTTGTTTTATAAGTTTTTCATCATTCATTTTCCACATGCCCAAACCATATTCGTGGCCTCTTCTTCATCCCACTTAATATATCCGTCTTAAGTTCACATTCAACTCTTTTCACTTTATTTTGTTTTTTTTTTTCAAATATTTTTCAGTTTTTTTTCCAGCCTCAATTATCGGAATTTGCTCATCCTGCATTTTAATATAGATTTCATACTCCTGATGTTATGCAAGCCCATTATCACGTTTAAATTTTATGAAAGCTGTAATTTCATGAATTCTAAAATTTCATAACGTAGCACTTAAGTGCAATGTATTTAAGTAAAACGTTGAAAGGGAGGTAAAAGCTTTAATGTTATTTGTAACGTTGCAATTCCTCTAGTGCTTTGTTTAAAAACAAAGCAACATAGCTTGTGAAAATTTCAATAGAATGCACTCAAAGCTCGCAAGTTATTTATGACATTCTCTGAAGAAATTTTCCACTTGAAGAATTTATTATATTTGCAATTTAATACGGTTTTTTATTTACAAATCTGACCTATTTTGTTAAAAAAAAAGGAAAATATTCATAAAATTTGCCTAACGTATCTTCACTTCCTATTTTGATATTAAAAATTAAATATAAAATGTCACCAATGAATCAGAGACATCAATTCAACGTAACAAAACGTACCTTCTTTAACCATTTTTGTAACATAAAATAAAGAGACATATGCAAAAAAATGTCACCAATGAATCAGAAACATCAATTCAACGTACCTTCCTCAACCATTTTTGTAACATAAAATAAAGAGACATGTGCAAAAAAATGTCACCAATGAATCAGAAACATCAATTCAACGTACCTTCCTCAACCATTTTTGTAACATAAAATAAAGAGACATGTGCAAAAAAATGTCACCAATGAATCAGAAACATCAATTCAACGTACCTTCCTCAACCATTTTTGTAACATAAAATAAAGAGACATGTGCAAAAAAATGTCACCAATGAATCAGAAACATCAATTCAACGTACCTTCCTCAACCATTTTTGTAACATAAAATAAAGAGACATGTGCAAAAAAATGTCACCAATGAATCAGAAACATCAATTCAACGTACCTTCCTCAACCATTTTTGTAACATAAAATAAAGAGACATGTGCAAAAAAATGTCACCAATGAATCAGAAACATCAATTCAACGTACCTTCCTCAACCATTTTTGTAACATAAAATAAAGAGACATGTGCAAAAAAATGTCACCAATGAATCAGAAACATCAATTCAACGTACCTTCCTCAACCATTTTTGTAACATAAAATAAAGAGACATGTGCAAAAAAATGTCACCAATGAATCAGAAACATCAATTCAACGTACCTTCCTCAACCATTTTTGTAACATAAAATAAAGAGACATGTGCAAAAAAATGTCACCAATGAATCAGAAACATCAATTCAACGTACCTTCCTCAACCATTTTTGTAACATAAAATAAAGAGACATGTGCAAAAAAATGTCACCAATGAATCAGAAACATCAATTCAACGTAACAAAACGTACCTACCTTAACCATTTTTGTAACATAAAATAAAGAGACATATGCAAAAAATTTGATATTGTTTAATACAAATCAAAAGTAATATGACATTTTCCGTGAAAATCCTCTCAAAAATAGCAAACAACAAATTGGATATGTTCAGATAATAATCCTGAATGTTTTCTCAAATGTGTTCCGGTCTCCCAACGGGATCCCTCAACTGCCATACTTTTTCCCTTTTTATCGGAGGTTTTTAACTCTTCCGGATTCACGTTCCCTGGGGACACTTCAGACTTCAGCGTATGAATCTTTATGTGTGTAGAAAACTTAAAAATGAACATATTGACATCATTTCGGCTGGCAAAATGCAATCTTTTACTTTAATTTTGTATTTCATTTTTACGTATTTTAATTTAAACGTGGTATTAAATATTATTGAAGAAATTATTTTTAACTATTGTATATTTCGCAGCATTTTGATTTTATTAACTTCTTGGTTGAGTACTTAGATCACCAACTACTGACGAAGCGTAACTAACAAACAAGTTAAGATTTTCTGACAACTGTAAATGTTCCTCGACTTGTTCAATGGAATAATTTACTTCTTCACTCACTGTAAAGTTATCTAGGTAAAATTTAACCCTGATGAAATAAACTTTCTGCTAAAAATCGTTTTATGATAGCGTCAAATTATTTTCTCGACCTCCTCCGAATCACCTTACAAACCGACAACTACTCTGAATCCAGATAGCTGGCAACAAGAGTGGAGTCAACTTTCGATGGAAAATCTCTACTTTGCAAGTGATAGGCTCTAACCTGTGTCTCTAAAGATTTAATGCCACGTATATTATAGTGAACTCTGAATCTTTTTAGGTTTGGCCACGGTTGCAGTACCTTGCATAGGTGGAGTTTCATTGATCTCCCGTTATGCTCACGTAGAACAGTCTAGATTGTAAGTGACATCGTGAAAGAACGTCAAATATATAAATTGACTATAAGATTCATCCTGTTTCTCCTAAAGCTGTACCATGGATGAGAAACCTGAAAACATGATAATGAAAAAAACCTCATACAAGAGTAAAAATCTTTATCGAGTATTTGTGTGCTAATATTTAAGAAAATAGACACTTACAGATGGAAAAGCAAATATTTCTTAGACAGTAGTATAAGAAATATTTGCTTTTCCATAATGTTCATTAAAGTGAGAAATAGTAGAATGGTAATCGAAATTACATTAAATAATTCGTGTGGTGCCGTTCAACACATGTATTTACAATGAAAATATTTTGGAGAGTTTTCTAGAAATTAGCATTCAGGTTAAGCTACAATACTAAGCGTCACAAGTTCGATTTCTGGCTGATTCACTTCCATACTGGTTTTACTGTAAGGTCATTTTCTCTTTGTGCCAAAAAAACCTCATTATTCCAAGTTGCTCTTTTGTTACATCGAGTCACGAAAAATGGTCCAAGCATTTATTAAAGGCAATTCATGAACACCAGTGCAACAATAAATTTAGATGAAATTGGCCTCCAAGTTAATTCTGACAAAAAGAATCTAAAAGTTGAACCCTAGGCCTTTGGGTGGCGACCGTAAAACGAGTACATATAAATACACGTATTTTATTTTACATCACCATGTATATAAATTTACATTTCGTTTTTAATACTTCTCTTAGCATTTTCCTTTCTAGAATGAGAAACAACGAATTGTAAAAACCTTGAATCCTAATCCACCCCTGATTTTACGGATATATAAACACCATTAAGGGAACATCAACCCTTAGACCAGGGTCAGATAAACCAACATAAGCCAAGATTTGTAATATTTTCCCCCGTTCAGGCTATGCTCTCTCCTATCCTTTGGGTAAATGGAGATTAAGTCTTGGAGCAAGTGATAACTGAAACGCATTTTGGGAGACGTAATTTTTTTATAAGGAATAATAATCATAGCTAGGAGTAATTTTTACCTTAAATTTTAAAATCAGTCTATGAACAAAATTTACATCTGTTCGGAGACTTTTTACTAAACAAAAAAAAATGTATACTTTAAATGTTAACACAGTTTATTCCACATAAAATTTTATAGCATCAAACTAATAACTATTATTTAAAGACAATAATTGCTCCAGGAAATGGAATACACAAAAATAATTTCCTATCCTTAAATATGTTACAAATTCCAGGACTTGGAAAGTTTCATTGAATAAATGAAGCGTCCAGAGATCTATGTAAGCCAATTTGTGATAAGGCAAGCTTCAGTACGTACAACTTGTATGCGTCTTATTTCTCCACTGAGTATCTGAACTACTCAAGAAAATGTAGCATGGTCCCTGTGACGTTTGAAATGTCATGTCTCAAAGGGATCGGGTAAAATCGTTTTTTTTTTACAAATCGAATCGTTTTTTTTATAAATCGAAAAATTGTTTTTCTCTAGAATGACGTTTTAATTCCTAATTTTCATTATACTGACTTTCTAATGTATTATATGATTTGTATATATCTTTAAATAGGCTAAGATCTACTATGAATTAACACTAATTACGAACATTTAATTTTATGTATAAAAAAATCAAAAATTCAATTATCGTATACCCCATCCCTAGCCAATGCAGACTAACGTAGTGATTTTTGACGAGCGTCGCCAAATATTATTTGATTTTAACAAACTGACATATTTTTGCTAATTTGTAACAAGATGTATTAATTTGTCATTATTGTTAGTTTTATGTAATGTATTTACCTAAATAACTTGATATTTATTAGAATCGAGGCTTATATTAAAGTTGATAAAATAATTAAAATTACTGAACGTCGTTACAAGGTTGTATTGGAGCAAATTTGTGAAACGTCACAGGGACCATGATACATTTTATTTAGTATGGCAACAGTTTTACGCTATTTTAGCTCAATTGACTGCTGTTTGCTCCCAGTTGTGTTAGGAATTTGTGTTTTTAAGTTTGTCGTGTTGTGTATCCTTATATCTCTCGTGCTACCCAGCGAGTTTTTTTCTGCCCCCTGTGAGCTCAGCAAAGTGAATATTTCTTGGGAGCATGTACTGTGACATGGGAGGTTCTGAAAAACTGAAAATAAAACTAGCCACTGTTTCAAGTAAATTAAGAAGGATCTTGTAAGGAAGGTTCAGAAACATTGAAATTAAACTATTTACTGTTTTAAGGATCCAAATAAAGCCAAGTTATTCCAATTGATGTCAAAGAATAAAGATTTTTCTCTATCTTGGATTCCTTCACATATTGGTATCACTGGTAATGAATGTGTTGATTCCTTGGCAAAAGAAGCATATTCTACCGGTTGTCTTCTATCTGATTTTTCAATGCCAGCTACTGATCTTTTGAATAAAATTAAGCACGATACTTAGCACCGATGGACGTTGGATTGGGATATAGCTGGTATACATAAATAAGGGCACTTAATATACATCAATCCAACAATCTATCCCTTTGAAACCGTGGTTTAATTTTATAAGAATGAATAAGATGGAAGTATGTCATTTGTCGTTTGCTGACGGGCCACTGCGTGGTGGCTAGTCACCTTTACAAAATGAGAATTGTGGAGAATCGCGGCTGCGAGTGTGTCCTGTATGATGAAACTATAGACCCTGTATTTTTCAGTTGTACTTTACAAGATAGATTAGATTTACTCAAAGCCATACCTTTGCCGCATCCAATGAATGTTGTATTTCTTCTTCTTCTTTCTTCGAGGAACTTTTCCATTTATAGATCGACTGTTGAATTTTTAATTATCTAGAATTGTTTTTTTTTTTCATTGATTTTATTATATCGACTCATATAATTTAATTATGTCTTTAATTTGGTAGCCGTAATCATCCTAGTTTGGATGGATTGCTTATTTTTTTAAATACGAGTATATAGAATATTTTTAAAGGTTTAAATAAATATTAGTGAGTTAGAAATATTTAAGAATGATCTAATAAGTCAACTGGCAAATACAAAAAAATATTTATCTGACTTTTAATGATGAGCTACATGAAAAAGTTTGTGAGCCAAGGGTTGCGGCTTAAATTCCTATTGTTACACATTTTTAAGGGTTGTTTTTCACTTCAGGCCTCTTTAGTATACATATATACATATATGTAGTAGGTTTAATGGATTGTCACAGTACATCACAAACCAGGTTGTTTTGTGTACAATTTAAAAATAATACAAATACAATGTTAACGAAATTCTAAAACCAGTTCGATTTAGGTGAAGTTCGGAAGCATTGAAAATCCTATATTTTTTTTATTTAAAAAGCATACACATGTTAATCCAATTACATACAGTGCATAAAAAATATGCGCTGTGTGTAATTAGACGAAAAAAAATCATATGTCGAATCACGCAGTACAACACTCCGAAAGACTTATACTTCTCCTTCTTCTTCAGCCGTTCTGGATCCATCCCTGGATATAGCCCTCCCCTTCGGTCTTCCACAACTCCCTATCTCGGACACACAGCATCCACTTCATCCCCGCGGCCCCATCTTATATCGTCCGACCATCTAGCCTGTGGTCTCCCTACACCTCTCCTGCCCGTTCTAGGCTGCCATTGCATGACCTTTTTCGTCCATCGAGAGTCAGAGCATCTGGCAATATGTCCTGCTCAGCTCAATTTTAAGGCAGCTGCTCTCTCACCTACGTCCGTGACTTTGGTTCTCTCTCTTATCCATTTGTTGGTTTTTCTATCTCGCAGTTGAAACTCCAGCATCCTCCTCTCCATGGCTCTCCGTGTCTACTAGTAGTTTTTGCGTTATTCGCTTTGTTAGGACAGAGGTTTTGATTCCATATGTGAGGATTGGTAAGATGCATGAATCAAAGACTCTCTTTTTCAAATGATTGGGGTATTTTGGAAATTTCAGGATGTAAAAAAGTTTACTAAACGCCGCCCAGGCAAGACCACGTCTACGCTCTATCTCGGCCTCTTGATTCTCTTTTCCCAGCTTTACAGTGTGTCCCAGGTACACATAACTTGTAACTCTTTCTATATTTCTTCCTCCTACCAAGACGGGGAGGTTATTTGTCGTGTTGCTCATTATTTTTGTTTTGTCGAGAATTCATTTTAAGGTCAATTTTTAGCGCAGGCTGCATTTATTTCATTGAGCATTATGTTCAACTCTTCCTCGTTTTTGGCAACAAGACAATGTCATCTGCGAAACGAAAGTTACTGAGAAGTTCCCCATTTATTCGAATACCTTTATCTTTCCAGTCAAGAGTCTTGAATACGTCTTCAAGTTCTCTCAAAATCGAAAATAGCAGATCGTATAATAAAAATAAAAATCTTTCTTAAAGAAAAACATCCTAGACATACTAGGTAAGTACTTAATTTTCATAGTAATTATTTATTTCCATTCATATTTCCATTCAGAATTCTGCGCCTTGGAAAGCACTGAGTTTTCCACGAATTACATCCTCTTCGGTGCAAGACACCGCATTCCTCAGGCACTGCAAGAAGTATCACATGGACTACTCTTCACGCCAAATACATCATCAGAAAGTTATGTTGTCCTTGGTTCTCCTAATTACTGTTCGTAGCCTGATGAGATTCGCACGTCCTCCAGGGTAATTAAAAGCCAAGCCTCTACAAGCATCCACTCGATGGGGCCCGAGTTGATTTTGTTTGTAGACGCTTAGCTCTGAACTTTCCACTCGTTCATCTTAACATCAGTTAGTTGTTCCAGAGCCTTAGTGGTTTTGATTAAACTATGCCTGGATATCAACACAGAGAATTATACATATATACTTAGGAGTTTAGGCACCTTATTCATGCCAAGATGATCGTTCAGAATTTGAGGCACTGTGATTTGGGAACTCTATAACTTCCAGCTATTTCTTTTGATTTTAGTCTCCTATATTATTACACTTGCTCAGCAACTGTTGCAAATGTTTCTATAGTGGGTATTTCTGCTGTTCTGCCTTGACGAGGGTCATCTTCAATCGATTATTTATTTATTTATTTAACACTTTTATTGCAAATACAATCTGTCAAGCTTATTGCCGAGCGACAATCTCTTCCAACCAACCAGACAAAAGTAAATGAAGCAAGTTACGTGGTCACATCAATCATTCAAATGACTATCCATCCCCACGAAATCCATAAACATATAGGTGAGGCACATGCCCACGAACCCCATAAAGACGGACAGTCACCCGAACATTATTTTTCATATAAAGTGAGATATCATCAATCAAAAGGAAAGGAAGGGATAGTGGAGAGGAAAGGAAACGAAAAATCAGGAATGAAAACACGTTATTTACTGACTAGAAATTTAGAAGTTTTTCAGTCGCTTCTTAAAGCATAGCAAGGACGGAGGGAGCGTGTCTTATATTGGTTTGTAACTGATTCTAAAGTCTCACTGCATGGACAGTAAAGGACGACGTAAAGAAAGAGGAGCCATAAACTGGACAAGGCCAATAAACAATCTCTGTTTGAGCCTTAGTGAAACTGTTCAACCCAACCTTTCAATATACTCGTAGAATATGACAGAGAAGATTCTTCGTAGACAGTATCTAAATGTCGTTTAATTTTTGGTGAACCTTTCCCGTCTCAGAAAGAAATTGATTAACAGCGTGATACTCAATTTTTTAACTTTTTTGAGTGTAACAAAATTACACATTTTCTATAGATTGATGAACTTCTAAAGGTAGAACTGGTTTGGACTAGAAATTTTTGAACCTTCTTGGTACTCGGGTGTAGTCCTACAACACAATATGAATGATTTTTGAGTTTGAATTCTTTCTTTTTTTGTTTTTTTTGTATTGCTAAACACTGTTAAATAATAAATAATGTTTCTTTTATAAAGATAAAAGCAGAGAGTAGCTAAAAGCTAAATTACATCTAATAAAAAATATTTAATAACGTGCTGCAGCCGTTCAACATGGACTGGTCATAGTTTTCCCAACGTAAATGGGGATTGACCCTATGTAAATGCCAACGACACTGCCCTCAAGCGCCATATTTCCAAACAAACAAAGCAAATAGATTCACGCTGCCTGCCGCTTGCGTCCCCCCAATTCCCTCGGCACTGGACTGTATTAGCGGACATACTTTCCATACTTACTCACACGGCATGAGCAAACATCGCAGGGGCGGAGGGTAATGTGTTTCTGTGGGTAATTTCGTATTCAATTTAACTTTAAAGTTTAAACTTCGTAATAAATACTTTTCAATTGATTTACAATATATTAAACCATTTTCTTTAATAGTAACTATCTTATAACTTTAGCGGGTGTCCTTGAAGGACGCGCTGATGATTTTGATTGTTCGGTATTTAAATAAAATACATCAATTAGCAATGCGGAAAGAGAGAGTGAGTGAATCAATGAATAATAAATAGTGATTAATGATCAATGATGCTT